>BHFT01004638.1:0-10389 GCA_004320025.1 Laticauda laticaudata
TGTCCTCCAGATGGTGGAGAGGAGGAAGCAGAAATTGAAAAACCCAGCGCTGTTAACTTCCTACTCATTTTGAAAAATTCAAAATCTTCAAATTCTTCTAGACCTTAGTCCAGTTGTAAAATAACCAGTTACAATTCCAAGTGAAAATAGTGGAAAAAAAGAAAAAGCCAGATTGTAATAATAATTAAAAAGCAAAAAGGGAAAAAAATTCTTCAGGCTCTTGTATGCCTTAATCCAATTGATTAGTTAAATGACAATAAAAATTCAAAAGTGAAAAAAAAGAGCATAAGGACATCATAAACAAACATTAAAAAAAATAAAAATTGTAAAGTCCCAAAAAAGGCAAAGAGGTGAAGAAAAAGGCTAAGAAAAAAAAAGAAAAGAAAGGAAAAAATTCTTCAGGTTCTTTAACACCTTAATTCCAATTAAGAGATCTCAAATATAAAAAGATACATAAAAATGGACCCAAAAGAAACCAATATGAAAAGTAGACAAGTTCCAGAAAGCCAAGTTCCAAAAAACCAAAAATCCAAATATCTATTACCAGAAAAAAAAGATAAACTGATGAGGGGGGAAAGCACAGCTTAGAAAAAATAAAAAGAGCACACTGCACTTTGTTTAATTATCCAAGGCTCTTATTATGGTTCTCTTCTCTCTTCTCCAAAGACTTATCATCTTTTCTTTTCCTAAGTTTCAACACCAGACTCCAGCTGTTGATAGAAACCCAGAAGAGCACCTGCAATAATAATCTCCCATGCTCTTCCTCTATCTTATCAACCAGGCAATGTCCTTCAAACAAAGTCTCAATTCTTTCTCAGCTTTGTCTGATAAAGAAAAAACAGGATACTTCCAAGCCTCTAGTTGGCAGTGCTACAAAGTTTATCTTTCACTTTCCCCCTCTCCTTTTCCAGGCAAAATATAATAAGGATTAATTAAAAAAGAAAAAAGTATTTAAAAAATAACTAAAAAGGAATCTCTGGCTTAACATGTTATCGAATCAAAAAGGAGAAAAGAATAAAGAACAAGAAGAAAAAGAAATCAGTCCAGTTTCAAGATATAAAATCATATATAAAAATCCAACAATGAAGAAAAAAAAATTATTACTTTGGCATCCTTTTTTAAAATCGCCGCTTAATCACTGCTATCAAAACTTTTACAGATTATTTCTTTTCTTTAGGGTATCCTTTCAAGTCTTAAAATATATTTAAAAAGGTTCTCACCAATCCGGCATACTCTCTCTTTCTGTTCNCTGCCTCTTTGCCGCTGGCAAAAAGAGCTTCTCCTGGATCTACCAGCGACTTTGCGGTATCCCTGGGGTTGACAGGACACGCTCTTTACATTCGCTGTCTCTTCGGGATGGTTTAGATCCGATTGGACCATCCAGGAGCAAAGATATCGGCAGCGATCTCGGACCGCCAAGATCGCATGCCGTATCGTCGCGACGCCAGCTCCACGATGTTTTTGTGTTTTGTTTGTTTATGTTTGTTTTGAAAACCAATAAAAATTCTTCAAAAAAAAATTGCAGTATTGCAGGCTAACTTTTCCCACAGCCTGGTGTTTGATCCTGACAAGATTGACTCAGCCTTCCATCCTTCTGAGGTCAGTAAAATGAGAACCCAGATTGTTGAGGGCAATATGCTGACATTTGTAAACTGCTCAGACAGTGCTATAAATCACCATGGAGCGATAGATATATGCGTTAGTGCTATAGCTATTCCTCAGCAGAGAAATTGTCACAAATGTTAGAGAAATGAAAATGTTTTCAATTCACTTAATGGCCTATCAACAACTCTTGTGAATTTATGTTTAGTTTAGTGTTGAAAGGGAGAAGCTATTTATGGAGTCATCAACAAAAGGGTTGGGTTGCGAAGCCTAAAAAGCCTTACGAACATGGTATCTCAGCATGACTACATTTGAAGGCTTTTCCAAGCTGAATTGATGTAAATTGTCTGTCACACAAGATTAGTGGCAGAAAATTTAGGCAATGGGAAAGAAAATGCCACAGATGGCCTCACTTTCACATGGGCTTCTTCTGTATCAGAAGCATGGAATAGGAAAAACCCACTCATTTTATGAAGGTTGCAATGATCCTCTTTTTTTTCTTTTAGCACTGCTTTGCAGCCATCAGTGCATAATGGCAAGCAGTATGTCAAGAGCAGACACATGGTATATGTAGATGACCAGACAGAGCCTGAGGGAGGGGTGAAACACATCATCAGTCAAGAGTCCGTTCATGGCCACAAGGGACCTAAGTCCAGCTCATTGTGAATTCCTTATTTACCACCAAATTGCTTAAATGGTTAGTAGTTCAGATTCTTGTAGAGAGCTTAAGCTTGAAATAAATCTCTATACTCATCTGTTTGAATCTCCCTGGCACTTGGGGAAGCCAGATTCATTTAACAACTGTGTTACTAACTTAACAACTGCAATGATTCACTTACCAACTGTGGCAAGGTCATAAAATGGGGCAAAGCTCACTTAATTAATGTCTTGATTAGCTACATACATTCTGGGCTCAATTGTGGTATAGGTTGAGGAATGCCTGTAGTACAGAAATTGGCCATTTTCTGAGAAACAGCAGAGGACCAGTGTGATAACAAACTGCACAATTCATTCAGCTTGCTTACATGTTGCTTAAAATAGGCACCATGTGGATGACACAATGACACTACAATGAGAACAGTACATGAGTATATGGCCTCCGATATTTACTTCACCTTTGCAAGGGCAGATGTAATGAGAATAAGTTACAATATCTGTCCTTTAATACAGCGGCCCCTAACCTTTTGGGCACCAGGGACCGGTTCCATAGAGGGTGATTTGGTGGTTTTGCACGCTGTCTGTATCCCACACATGTGCACAGATGGGGCTTTTCTCGCTTATGCGGTTTGGTTCCTGGTGGCCCACAGACAAGTGCTGGTCTGAGGTCCAGGGGTTGGGGACCCATGATTTGAGAGATATAGGTAGGTAGAGCATGCCACATAAAAGCTCTGTTTGTTCATAGATATGAATTTATAAAGAAAATGGGAAAAAGTGAGATTTTTTTTCTGCAACTATCAGGGACTGGTGAATTAAACAATGGGACTCTCAATATGGCTGAAACCAAACCAGTCTCCAGATACAAAACTGCATTTCATACACAGTGGAGGATTGCAAAGATGGCCCGTAGGAATTCTGACTGAGCCACCTCAGATAGACTGATTTCTGCAAATGTATACCTGGGCTCATACTACAGCAGCCAAGCCACTGATATAAGCCACAAATGCATCTCAAATGCATCTCAGTTACAGATGATATACAAGTGAAACTCGAAAAATTAGAATATCGTGCAAAAGTTCATTTATTTCAGTAATGCAGCTTAAAAGGTGAAACTACTTATTACATACAAGAGCAACATAAGTTTTCAAGCTGTGATTTGTCATAATTGCGATGATTATGTGGCTTACATGGCTTATGGAAAACCCCAATCCACAATGTTCAGAAAATTAGAATATACATGCAATCAATAAAACAAGGTTGTACATGGAACAATATTGGACCTTCCTGAGAAGTACAACCTGCATATGTACTCAGTACTTTGAGTTTGGGGCCCCTTTGGCAAGCAATTACTGCGTAATGGCAGGCATGGCATTTTGAAGCAATCAGCCTGTGGCACTGCTGAGGTGTTATGGAAGACCAGGATGCTTCAATAGGGCGGCGCTTCAGCTCTTCTGCATTGTTTTGGTCTGCATGTCTCTCATACTTTCTCTTGGCAAATGCCCCATAGATCCTCTATGGGGTGGCAGGTCAGGGCAAGTTTGCTGGCCAATCAAGCACAGGTCATCCCATGGTCATTGAACCAGGTTTGGTGGCTTTTGGCAGTGTGGGCAGGTGCGCAAGTCCTGCTGGAAAAGCAAAGTCAGCATCCCGCTAATAAAGTGTCATCGGCGGAAGGAAACCGGCATGAAGTCTCGCAAAAATCTCCTGGTTGAAGGCGCATTTGACCCTGAGCTAATGAAGCACAGTGGAACGCAACCACAGCAGATGACATGGCTCCCGCAAATGCAACAACAGACTGTGGAAACTTCACACTGGACTTCAAGGTCATCTTGGCAGTGTGTTCGCTCTCCATTCTCCTCGCAACTCTGGTCCTTGTTTCCCAAATGAGATGCAAAAGTTGTTCTCTCAGAAAAGAGGACTTTGGAACCACTGAGGCACCAGACCAGGTCTGGTTTCTTTAGCCGGCAGGTAAGACGCTTTGACATTGTTTGTATGGCAGGAGTTGGCTTGACAAGAAGGAATACACATTCGAAGGCCCATGTTCAGGAATCCATCTGTGGTGCGGTGGTTTTATTCTCTTGATGCACTGGACTCCAAGCCTGCAGTCTACTCCTTGTGAAAGTCCCCAACAGTTTTGAGATGGCCTTTTCCTGACAATCCCTCTCCAGGCTGCGGTCATCCCTGCTGCTTGTACACCTTTTTTCTTCCACACTTTCCCTTCCATATAACTTTCTGTTAATGTTCATGAAATACAGGCACTTTGGGAACATCAAGCTTCTTTTGCAATTACCTTTTTGAGGCTTTCCCTCCTTAATGGAGGGAATCAAGACTGATTGTTTTCTGGCCCAACCTGTCAGCAGCATCTTTTTCCATGATTGTGATTCCTGACTGAACCAGAACGAGAGGCCATTTAAAGGCTCAGGAACTCTTGGCAAAGTGTTAATGGCTTAATTAGGCTGATTAGAGTGGGAACATTTTGAGCTAGAATTATTGAACGCTTTTCCACAAATATTCTAATTTTCTGAGATTGTGCGATTTGGGGTTTTCATGAGCTGTAAGCCATAATCATTGCAATTATGACAAATCATGGCTTGAACTATCTTGCTTTGCATGTAATATTAGTTTCACCTTTTTACGTTGCATTACTGAAATAAATGAACTTTTGCACATATTCTAATTTGGAGTTTCATCTGTGATGACTGCTGAAGTGAATAAAATGAAGAACGACAGGAAAATATATAGAACAATTTTGATATTAATAACAGGATAAATCTCCAATTTTCTACTTTGTTTTCTCACTCTGCATAATACCTGATTGCTGGTCAGCACAAATCTGTAGGGCTGAGAGAAAAGACAAGCTATATCTCACTGGAAAGAGAAGAAAATAAGCGTAACACCAGGTTGTCAATGTTCACCAGGAATGCTGCTCTTCCAGTCTCCGCCAGTCATTTCTTTTCGACTGCTCTGAGTTTTGAGAAGTCAGAACTTGAGTCTTCATGTCAGGCTTGAAATATGATCTTCCATAGCAGAAGAGGAAGGAAGGAAGGAAAAAGAAGGAAAAGAAAGAAGGGGGAGGGAGAGAGAAAAAAAAGAGAGAGAGAGAACGGGAAAAGGAAAGAAAGAGAGAGAGAGAGAGAGGAAAAAAGAGGAGAGAGAGAGAGAAAAAAGAAAAGATCTGCCTTCTGGGCTTTCTTTCTGAGTGCTCCGCAGAGGGCAGTGTGAATAAAAGGAGATGTACTGTATTTTACAGTTGCGGCGGAAGACAACTTGGCACAGCCAGCCCTGCTCGCCTGCTGAAATCCTGAAGTTACAACGAGGCAAGCGCGGACGGGGAGGTGAGGGAAAAAGGCCGGGGCAATTCCCGCCAACGCTGCTCGGGTGAACGGCGGAGGCCCATTGGAGGAAGGCAGCTAATCTCACTCCTCCCCTTTTCCTGGCCGAAGCGCCGGCCTTCGAGGGGAGGACCCGAGAGAGCAGGAACTTCGCTGCGCGCCTCTGGGGTTGGTTTATTTTATTTTATTTTTCCCCCTCTTCATGTCGGCGGCAGAACCATTAAGCTCTCGCTCCCATCATGAGCCGCTGGTCTGCTTCCCAAGGAGTCGTCCTCACAGCGTATCATCCCAGCAGCGGTAGCCGCCGACGCCGCTGCCTCCAGGACGCCCAAGAGGCGCAGGGAGCCAGTGCCGAGGAAAATGCCGAAGCGTCCCCCTTAAGGTAAGGAGGGCTGGCACTCCCACGCGATCTCGCTTGAAAAGGGGAAGCCTGCCAGCCGGGCGTCCGGGTGGCGGAAGACCCGGGGCTCGGCGTACCTGTTGACGTAGGCGGGGCCGCTCGGAGCCAGGTACGACGGACTTGGCCGCGGCGGTGCCGTGAATCGTGTGACCAAAGTTTAAGTGTCAGAAGAAAGTTGGAAGAGCAACCTCGGGGTGGTGGTGGTGGTGGTGCAGATGGACCCTGTGGGCGAGCGCGCAACAAATGCGCGTTGCGAATAACCTCCGTTGCTGACTCAATAATACTAGGAGTAACTCGTCATCAACCACGCTATGTCGCCTTCTCAGATGGTCTGCGGGGCGTAAAGCCTTTTTTGGGGGGCTCCGAAAATGAGGCAGCTGTGAGGAAGCTTTGGATTCTCATGTGTCAGCAACAGCCGTCTAAACGCATTCTTTCTCTGATAGTTAACTCCCAAATCTGCTTCCAGATGTATTCCCCCCCCCCNAGATGTATTCCCCCCCCCCCACTTATATTAAAGTAATTCTACACACCAGAAAATCCTTTCCTGTAACCAAGGGGATTCAGCAATATAGTGGGTGAGCAAAGTATTAAAGAGTGTGTGCTAGTCTACTCACTTTCTCCCCACAGGGGAAAAAAGCAATTTCCTAGATTACATTAAAATGCAAATTAGTTGTATCAAAAAGTTAAATAAGATTTCTTTTAAAGTGCAAGCTTAATTTTTTTCTGACCAATAGCATGACTAATAGGCTGTCACTTAAAATCCCTTTCACTTAGTTTTCAGAGGTGCAGTAGACTTTCCTGGTATGTGTACTTTGCTTCACAAAGCTCCTCCCCCTGCCACCTTATTTTTCCTTAATCTCAGTTTTTTCTTTCTTCCTCTCTCTGAATGGATAGTGTATGAAAAATACTAATTGCACACAGTTTTGTTCAGAAAAAAGACCTTGCTTCAGAGACAGATAAATTAATCCAGTTGTTGCAAGACATTTGGGTGGGAAAAGGCTGGTATAATTTAAGTCATCAAGACTGGGATATCATCCATTCTGTTATGGAGAGATAGTTTGTTCTCTGCATAATATTGGTACTGTGCAATGTTCTGTATTTCTTCAAGCTTCAAAAAGATGGACTTGATATCATCATCATCATCTCCTTTTAATGACCCCCAAAAGATGGACTTTGCCTGGGGCTCACATGCATGCACAAATGGCTCTGCTCATGCCATAGGTTCGCCATCGGTTCGCCATCACGGGCATAAATCAACTGGGTGGCTTGCGCCTTCTCTCAGTCCCAGGAAGGAAGCAGTGGCAAGCCACTTCTGAAAACATCTTGCCAAGAAAATTGCAGGGAGTTGTCCAGGCAGTCACCAGAAGTCAACAATGAATTGAAAACACCCAAAATAAAATAATATATGTAAGGCAAGAACTGTATACTTTTAAAGCTTTTCAAAGATAAGGTACAACAATGTAATTCCTTCATTTTTATGGCATAAACACTTAAATGTACAAACATATTTGGATTCTGTCAATGAGTTTACTCTCTTTTATACACTAAAAGTAATGTGCATGGAGTCTGTGCTAATTTAAAGCTAAAATGAGGGCTTTTCCAATCATTTTAATGACTTCATCATTCCCAAGACAGGATGAAATTGGAAGACATTTGCTTCAATGGAAAAATATAATGGAAAAAAATTCCCAAAATACTTAAATATTTTCACATTTTCTTTTACATTATAACTGCAGATATTAAGACTGCCTCTAAAAATAAGTTGAGACATTAGCATGAGTCTTTTCTTCAATACATCAATAATTTTTCAGGAAAGCAGTTATTTCATTGTGGTATGGTTTTTTCTAGTGTGTCCAACTTTTGGTTTGGAACCAGGATGGCAGTATGAAGGAAATGACTGATATACTTGATGAAGTCAGCATTTGCATTGTTAAGGAGAAATTTAGACTTGAGCTTCCGAAATTCACAAGCTTGCCAAAGTGTAATATTCTTTAGGATAGGAAGGAAGTGAAGGATCCCAAATGTGCTCTTGAGCTACTACATATGTTTTCCAAGTTATCTTCCCACTCCAGCTATAGATCTCAAACTTATTAGTTGTGAGTTCCAAATGTCTCTTCTTACAAACTTGAGTTACAGCAAAGCAAGAAATTGATGAAGCTCGAACTCTATATAAATGTGATATAAATGCAAATTTAAATAAAGTTTGTAGAACCTACTGTCCAAAGGGCATAGGATTATGGATCAGTGTTTTGAGGCATTCTTTCTGTTGCTATTGTTATATTCAACCTGATTCAAAACATTTATGCAATAGAAAATGAAAACAAGCCCAGAAAGCAAAAATATATCTGATTATAGCAGTTCAAATTATAGACTTATACATATCCAAAGTTGAGCTCCAAAAATAAATGATGGTATTGTGGTTTGATGTCCTGTGGAGTAGTGGAAGAGTTTAATATGTGGGTCCAAGAAAGAAGGATGTGCTGCATACTTCGTCTTTTATGGCAAGAGACATTCTCAGGAGTTATTTGGATCTGAAAATAGTATAGATGTTTTTATCCTTTCCCCCCTAAAACATCATAACTCCTTATTTTATTTAGTAGAGGGCTTTTCAGTTACAAATTTTTGGGTATTTTAGTTCGGTGAGACTAATTTTCATTGTTGTACATGGAACAATGCAAGCTCTTTACATTTCTTCAAGATGGTCTTTTGTTTTGCAGTTGCCCTGTCCCAGACACAAGATGTTATGATTGGTCCTCCCTCTGTTCCTTTTTGTAACATCTGTGTTTTCCCTTCAATTTTTCAGTCTCTTGTTCTTTCTGCAAAAGAATGCATAGAAAAATGGAAATTGCACATTACCTGTTGATAGGTAGCGCTAAGAGCTACCCATTTGGAGGTATTACTGGCCTTAGCAAAAAAATAAATAAACACAATTAGGTAGCCCATGACTCAGTGAATCATTGTTTCAGAGATATTGCTTCTTCAATGCCTCCAACAATGACAGAGCTGCTAAGGGACTGCCTTCATTCAAAAAGTATAGCACAATGAAACATCGGTGCAGGAAATGTTTTATGACATGTTATTTTATGTTATAATCTGTTTTATGATAATTTTATGTCATAAAATATTTTACAAAATTTGCCAAATTTCAGTTCCTTGGGTGGCATAGATCCATATTTTGGACACATTCTATAAGTTAGTATATTTGAAATATCTTGGTTCAAAAATTGTTGTCCTAGTGATGCACCCTTTTGCCCAGTTAAAGGTTATAGGAACTAAAGTTTTAGTAGCATATAGATAAGATGCTTGGAAAAATTAAAAACTTTCTCTTAATCTTCCCCCCACCCAAAAGTTACAGTGCCTATTCATCTTTCATAATGATCAGATAAAGAAATAAAGAAGGTTACAATAAAAAAGTAATAGATATATGGCAAAAATCGAAACTGAAGTTTTCATGCTGAAGGTTTCTTTACAATTATAGCAGGAGTATGCTCTGACTAATTTTTGCTATCATTATTTTTGTTATGCTTGATAAATTTAATAATATGTTACTTAATTATGTTTAGATTTTATTATTTTAATTACTGTAGTTTATTAATGATTTTTTAAATTATTACATTACACATTTTTAGTGGCTAGTTGTAAATCACTTTCAATCCATTTGAGAGAATAGAAAGATAAATAAACAAATGTTGCTTAATGTGACATTGTGGGATATAAAATCAATTTAATTTTCCAAGTTAAAACCTTTAAATCTATTTTCTCTTTTCCTCTCAACTCATCTGTCCTTCCTTTATTTAGCAATTAACTTTAGATTGTAAGTGTCTTGGACTGGGATCTGGCATCTTGTAATTTTAAAAATCTTGCGCATGTCGGTGACATATAATAAAAGATGCGTGAAAGTGAGAGTGAAATGGTCTAATGAATGGTTTTTCAAAGTGTATTCCAGAGAGTCTGTGAGATAAATAATTCTCATGTTCAAATTTCTATTACTAGAACTTGCCTTATCAATAATTTTTTGCTTAAATGTGTCATTGTTGGGACCTTAATTACTTTCTTTTTTTAAAATAAATTTTGTTGATTTCTCAATTAAAACAAACCAACAACACATACATAAATGAAAGAGAGAAAAAGAAGAAACGGAGGAGAAAATAGAAAGAAAAAAATAGAAAACAATTAAAAACATTCCCATCTTCATCAGTTTGTAAGACCTCTTTTTTCCTTATTTTATGCCATATTCACACACCTCATCCTTACATACATCTGTGTATAACTACTATGGATTTATCCTATCTTTTGCCTTTTAGTGTGAAGTCTATCTTCAGTCTATCCATTTGTACCAGCAGTTCCAGCTGTTGTAGTATATTGAAGTGTCTTTATTTTTTAATGCCAAAGTTAATT
>BHFT01004639.1:9088-36658 GCA_004320025.1 Laticauda laticaudata
CCCCCCCCCCCCCCGTGGTAAATAAATCACATTTGTGTAGCACACTGTATCATATTTATCAAGCAATCCACAAATTTCATAGAACGTATTTTTATTCTTGTATACTAAATTCGTGCTGCCTTTAAAAAGGTTATTTTAGAACAATTTTATATTCTGGATTTGCACAGTATTACTTTTTATGTCCATCTTCCTCCATGCTACATTTGACAAGGTTTCCAGAATAATTGTAAACCTCAAATGAATCCGTAAAAGCAGTTTATATAGGTGATTTCTTTGACAATTTTGTTACTAGTTGGGGAGGAAAAATACTATCCAAAATCTGGATGACCTAGTACCAAAAATAGAAAAATAAGTGATAGTTATATTTTTACTCAACTGTCAGCTTTTTCAATTGGTCAGCTGGGACTGACAGATCCCAAGAAGGTGAAACCAGGAAGGTGACATTTTGACTGAGCAAACTTCCATTAAACTTTCAGCCAAAACAAGGGACTGCCTTAAGATGCAGAAAATAAAGTTAACAAATTAAGGGAATATTATTCACCATGTTAATATTTCAAAAAGGAATGCAATACTATAGATTTTCAAAGTGGTGCAAACTGGGCTAGAATTAATTAACATTTCTTTTTTTTTTAATTCTATGTATGGGGCTTATGAGAATTGTTATAAAGTTGACATTTGAGGCTGGTACTTTCCTTTGGAGCATGTCAGTTTTTCATATAATTAAGTTCTTAATTAGAAAAATCTACAAAAAAAAAAGATAATGAAAGTCAGATTGATCAGAAAGCCAAAAAAGTATTTATGGCTTTAATAGTGTTTTCTGCCTTCCCTTGACTTTCAGTTCAGTAAAACTGAGGTCAGAAATAATAATGCGCTAGAGGGGAGGAAATTATTTGGGTCAATTATTTGATCTGGGGAGGGAAACAATAAATAACTGTAATGCTTGCAAGGCCTACATAAGTTAAGCAGGCAGCTGGATTCTCCTACTAAATTAGACATTATTAAAAAAAACAGTAATATTTTATAGACTAACCAAAACAGGAGACTCAAGAGGAAGTCTTGTAATTCAAATGCTTTTTAATTGGTGAAGAGATTATCAAGGATGTGTCAATAAAATTGAGTACTGACATTCATCGGTATAACAGCCTCATTACATAGCTCTCTAAAAAGGGGGGGGCATGTAATGGCAAAGGCTGAATAAAAATTGATTTGGCATTAAAAGAGAAAGATTTTAACACAAAATGTGTAGGACAGAAGGGAAAATGTGATACCTATTCATGAAAATGAATGAGGTTACTTAACAGAAGTACAAATAAAGTAAGTGTAGCATCCTGGCTTTTAACGGAATTGTAAAACCCAGTTCTAGAAAGCAGAATGCCATTCATAACAAGGAATTGTACCTAACTGCTTTACATTAGGTGGCAAAACAAGACGTATTTACATGGATTGTTTTCCATCTTGCTGTTGCAGTGTAACAGTTTAGCATTTAGTGAGTCATAAAAGAATAGATGCAATTTTAAAAAAGGGGGGGAGGGAGAAATGGTAAACCCCTTTTCTTCTGTCAATTTGTCTGAAAAAAAAAGCATGTGTCACTTTATTTCATATTATCCATTTTATACCCCTAGTTTCCCCCCCTCCCCATTTTTTCTTTGTAGGGTGAAGGTTGATTTGCTCTCATCAGCAGTTGTGATTGAATTTGCTGCAACCAGGGCATCAGTGATTTTCGTTTTTATTTTCAGTAGAGCCTACAAAATGATAAAGCCAGTTATTGGCATTGTTATTCAGATTTCTACTGCAGAAAGAACCACAAAAAGAAAACAATCTTCTTCAGAGCAAGGCTTCTCCAGTGGCAGCTATGAATTGCCAACCCCCCACCCTCCCCCCCAAAAAAAGAATCACTGCTAAGACATTTACCGTACTTTGGATAGCTTAGGTCACCTAAACTACAACTGTCAGAAAATCCTTTAGAAAATGGAAAATGTCTACAGTTTGAAATACAGCAATTCTTTGGTGATCGTTATTAAAACAACTAAAAATAATTTGAGCAAGGGGGGAAAAGTTAATCGGAAATTCACAAATAAATCATAAATCTGACTATGAACATGACCTAGAATGCAAACATGACCTAGAAATTAATTTGAATGAAATTAGAATTAACAGAGTGGAAAGGGATCTTAGAGATCTTCTAGTCCAACTCACTGCTCCAGCAGAAGTCCCTATGCTACTCCAATAGTTGTCCAAGTCCTTATACTATTCTGAGCAAAGGTGCCTTGAAAACCTACAGTGATGAAGCACCCACAACTTCTGAGGGCAAGCTGTTCCACTGATTGTTCTTACTGTCAGGAAATTTCTCCTTAATCCCCTGTCCCACTGCACTAATGGATGCAAAGAGGATGTAAAACGGTAAAAAAAGCTTGCCATCCGTTGGAAAATGCTATGCATCCGTTGTGTACTCACTGCACACGTGTTTCATACGCTCTATCCCTCGAGCATCTGTCCACTGCGATTTCATCCGCGCAACAAGTTTTGAGCTGCACAAAACTTTGTGAACGAATGAACTTTCCGCTGTGTACGATATAAATCCGCGACATACGAGCAACAACGTTCTATGTCCGTTTATCATCCATTAAACGTCCGCTGTATCCTCTCTGCATCCTCTGGGCATCCCCTCAACTCACATCCGCTGTAGCTGAAAATGGAAAGAGGGAGGAAACAAAAGGTACACGGAACGTCTACACAGCATTAGTAGCACGGAAATAGAAAGGATGCGCAATGAATGGTTTGCATCCGATATACATCCGCTAGGCTTCCTATGAACATCCGTTTAACATCCCCGCTACATACTACCCACGTCCATTCTTTTCCGTTCTTTTCTGTTCTGTTTATGCAAATTTTCCCCACTTTTTGGAGCGGATGACAACGGATGGAGCCACCCCCGAAAATTTGCTCATCCACTGTGTCCTTTATGCATACATTTTGCATCCGTCGGCCAGTGGGACCTAGCCTTTAGTTCTAGGTTGCTTCTCTCTTTGATAATCTTTCATCTGTTACTTTTTGTACTGCCATCAGGTGCTCTGGAAAATAGGTCGATGCCTCTGTGACAGCCCCTCAAATATTGGAAGACTGCTATCATGTCATTCCCAGTCCTTCTCTTTCTTAGATTAGGCATATCTAGTTCCTGCAACCGTTCATCATAGGATTTAACCTCCAGTCCCTTAATCATCCTTGTTGCTCTTCTCTGCACTCTTTCTAGAGCCTCAAATGCTTTATTGTATCTCGGAATTGGACACAATATTCCAGTGCAGTATAAACCAAGTGTTACTATCCAATACCTAGAACTGCATTGGCTTTTTGGACAGCTGCAGCAAACTGCTGGTTCATAGTTAAGAGGTTGTTCATTAGGGCATCTAGATACCTCTCAGAATTGCTGCTGTGCAGATTCCAGTGTGGTTTGTGAATTGTCCACCCATTTCACAAACTTGTGAAAACAACACAGTACTTGAACAATCTGGAATGTGCCAGGACCACATATTGGAATTTCAAGCCACACACAATGAACTATAGCTTCCTTACTTATTTTCAACTTTGAAAATGCAACCTTTAAAAGTCAAATTACAACAGCTAAGTCTTTTTTCTTTTTTTGAGGCATTTTAAGGAACTCATGCTTCCGGAGAACTTTTAGCAGCAGGATTTATTAAATCTGCCTGTATAGTATTTTGGGTAGTTCATATGTTTTAACCCATCTTAAAAGCGTTAATTTAAGAAAAAAAGCAAAAAAAGATGAGAAACAATATATTAAATGATTCATTCCATTTATTGCACACGTCTTATACATATGTACATTTGCTAGACAGAACAATACAGTATGTGCAATCTAAGAAACATCCTATGGACAGACTAGGCTTAAAATAACAGAGAAGCAAACAACTCTTGAACTTGTTTAAAAAAAGAAGAAGATATGCATGAATTCCTTCAGGATTGTCAGAAGCCAACAACTTAAAATAGAGCTCCAGACAGGAATACAGTACACAGGGATTCCAAAAGTAACACAAAAGCGGTATTTACACACCACAACTTCAGAGGGAAATGGGTTGTCAGTTTTACAGATATCCTCATATCATCTGTTGATACACTTTACAAGCTGCCATTTTACATGCAGCCAATTTAACTACAGTATATAGATAGTAGGTGACTATCTTACCAAAGGTGGTTTTTTTTTTTAAAAGATAGAAGGAATGCTATTCTTGGTGGCTTGGACAGTTTTTTTTAAAGACAGTTTTTTATATACAAAGAGGGCAAGTGTGGAAACCAGTGTAGGCATTTCCTGCGTCGGATGAGGAGAGCACATCTTTCTTCTGTCCTGGCTCTTTTTACAAAGGCACAATTGAGAGGCTTTTTAACAAACTGCAACACTGTTAGGTTTGGTGGCAGCAGTGCCTCAAATAGAAAGTCCATACAGAGAGTGGTGAGGACAGCCGAGAAGAGTATAGGAAGCTCACTTCCTGTTATTAAGGATACTACTTAAAAGCAGTATGTGCTTAGAACTCAAAGCATTGTTAGAAATCCCACAGACCCAATTCGCAGTCTGTTTCTGTTGCTCCTCTCTGGGAAGAGGTTTCAAAGTATTTCTAGCAGGACTACTAGATTCTGTAATAGCCTTGTTCCCTATGTCACCCGTCTGGTAAACTTGCAAGATTCATTTTTTTTCTCGCCATGTACATATTTACATCCGAACTAGACTGTGTTGTTTCTCTGTGTCATATATGTAGCTATATGTATAATTTTTATTTATTTATTTATTTAGTCATGTTTATGTCGTAGTGTGTCTAGTGTGCCTATTAGTGTACNTGTGCCTATTAGTGTACATTCAAAGTGACAATAGTTATTCTAAATCTAAGGATCTTTAAAAGTTTTAACCTGATTGAATTTTCAATATTTCTGCATAAACATGGCTTAAAATGAGATGTGTTTGCCACACATCTTAAAATTAGCCAAAGAGAACCTAATTAAACAAGTAGAAATTATCCGTGTTCATTTGTTTATTAAGGAAAATGATCCAAAGCTTTGTATTTGTATTTAGCAAAAGTATCCAAACTTCTAAGACTATCAGTGTTCACAAGAACATTATCAGAGAATGCTGAACATCAGTGATATGCATTGCTACATAAATATGCAGCTTTGAATCAAGTATGTAGGTTGGATTAAATCATATTTATGCAAAAAGGCTGAAAATTCAAAAGAGTTCACAAACTTTTCAGCACCGCAGAATTTATATGAACCCAATAACTGTCATGTATAGCAAGACATCCTGACCTCTGAAGGGATGTTCATGTTCCTCAGAAGGGATTAAGATAAATAATTCTGTCTGCCAAGGGCACATGGGAAGCATTATCTTAAGAGAAGGCTCTGTGATGGTGAGGAAAGTTAAGTACTTATCTGTCTGCAAATATAAGTTTAGACCCCAGGAACAAATGTCAGATCATTCTATCATTCAAAGTTCAAGATTTGCTGAGTAGTTTGAAAAAAAGGCTCATGGAGACTGGCAAAAGCTTGAGAAGAGGCTTTAAAATGGCAGTTTAGCCCAAATAATTCTTTTTTCAGAGAAAATAAATTTTGTCACCTACTAAAATGGTGACAAAGGAATGAAAGACATTTTGCATGAGTTATTACTATGTAAATTATTCAGGTATATCAGATCTGCTTAAGCCCCTGTCACACTGCACCAACGGATGCAAAGAGGATGTAAAACGGACAAAAAAGCTTGCCATCTGTTGGTTAACGCCGATGTAACTCACTGCCTCCGTTTTGCTTCCTCTCTATTCCACGTCAAGCATCCGTTTACTTGAAGCTTTCATCCGCTCAGAAAAGTCTTTGAGCTGTTCAAAACTTTTGCAAACGGAAATAATCCAAATTCATCCATACTGGCATCCTCTAGCATACGGGCATCACGTTCTGTATCCATTCACGCATCGCTATATCCTCTAGGCATCCACTCTGCATCCGCCACAACTCAAATCCATTCCAGCAGTAAACGGACCATGGGGAGGAAGCAGACGGACACGCAAGCGTTTTAGCATCAGATGGGAGAAAGGATGAAAGCGTATGCAGCTCATCCGCTCTGTATCCGCTAGTGCGATCGCCTGCATCCTCTACACATCCTCTACGCATCCGCTCTGCACCTCTGCGCATCCGCTCTGCATCTCTACGATCCTCTACGCATCCGCTCTGCATTCCTCTACGCATCCTCTACGCATCTTGCTCTGCATCTCTATACATCCTCTCTGCGTCCCTCCCCACGTCCGTTCATTTCCGTGTTATCGCTCTGCTTATGCAAATTTTTGCCCCTTTTGAGAGCGGAGTAACAACGGATGGAACATTTTGCTCGTCCGTTGTGTCCTTTTTGCATCCGTTGGGCAGTGTGACATGGCCTTTACATTCTGTCCCTAATTTGTAAATTTCCAAGAAGGCCAGACAATTTCCATGTGAACCATCTTCTTGGAAGATTCAAAATCCTTTACCATTTATGCAGTAACCAAATTCTGTGTTACCATAATGAAAATAAGAATTTCAGGAATAATGAAATTTTATTTCATTTTTACTTCTATTTTATTTATCACTTGAGAGCCAATACACATTAGTTATCTTGCTTAGAGATATGTATGTTATTTCATAAACTATAGTTTTTAGATTTACACTTGCACGGGTAAATTATCCACCGTTATAATTGTACATGTGTTATTTATTAATTCAGTATTTAAGTTATCTCATCAACAGGTAGTCCTCAATTTATGACCACCATTGAGTCCAAAATTTATATTTTAAGCAAAATATTTCTTAAGTGACTTTGGGCCCCATTTTATGACATTTCTTTAGCTTTAGGCTACATGTGCCAAGCTCGCTTTGTCAGGTTGCCATCAAGTGACGTATTGCAACGTTTCATGGAGCAGGGGTGGGCGTGGCCTACATGTGACTCATCCAGCCCATGGCCACCAGTTTGACACCCCTGCTTTAGACAATTTAGCTCAGTAATATATCATGCTCTTGATTACAATGGCAATGAGTTCACTACTGGAACTGAAAGAGCAAGATTTTTTGGGGGGGGGCAGTCCCATGTTACATTTTTGCCCTCAGTAGTTTAGTTTTACTTGATTTTTGCCTTAAAGATCTCCCTCACCAAGACAATCCCAGAGGACATCTCCATTCATCATGTAGTACATGTCCTGGAATGGATGATATCATAAATAAGAAATGTCTGAATATAAGTAGGTTGGTTAAAATGAAATCAAGTAAGTAAGCAGTGTAGGATACTTCTAACAGTGTGGTTCATCTTGGAATGAAGTGATTCATTGCTTTCTGGAAATAAAATCTGCCAGCTTAGAGGGAACGGCAACATGTATTTGCAAAGACTGGGGGGGAAAAAATGATAGCATGCCTGCATCATCAGCAGACCATGGATCCAGTCCATTTAGGATAACTGGAATCCTTCCAAAAACAACACCAGTTCATTTATTTCTGCAGGTTCCCTGATGATAGGATTGTAGTACAAGTTGGCAGGGCAAAATTGTTCTCCTGCTGAGTCATGCTGATAATTCATGTTCTTCTTCTTGAACATTTATATTGCTATCACATTAATGGATGATGGGAGTTCTGTTGTGTTCAAAGCAAGTGAAGAAAAGTGAGAGATAAACTACATATCAGAACAAATAGTGCTTGCTTCCTTATATCCTAGTCTAAGACAATTAGAAACAGTTCTATCAAGATAAAAATATTATAAATTTAATATATTTCTCTCAAGGATTATGGTTTCATAGGCCTTTCTATCTCTGAATATGAAGCTATAAGTTATTATTCTTGCTCACATTAGAGCAGACTTTATAGAATTATATAAAAGTAAAGATGTTTTGTTTCATGTTTACAGCAGGGGTGTCAAACTCGATTTCATTGAGGGCCAGAGCAGGGTTGTGTTTGACCTTGG
Organism: Laticauda laticaudata; assembly: GCA_004320025.1. Taxonomy (NCBI): domain Eukaryota; kingdom Metazoa; phylum Chordata; class Lepidosauria; order Squamata; family Elapidae; genus Laticauda; species Laticauda laticaudata. The sequence goes on from BHFT01004639.1 coordinate 17,061, forward strand.
GGGGCCAGGGTGGACATGGCCAGCTCGACGTCACTTGTTGAGGCTCTGTTTTCAGCTGTGATGGCCTCCTGCAGCCCTCTGCCAGCAAAAACGGAGCTCAGGGAGGTCTTCCCTGGTTCTGTTTTCACAGGCAGAGGTCTGCAGGAGGCTATCACAGCCAAAAATGGATCCTGGAAGGGTTGCGTGCAGCCCTCCTGTGCTCCATTTTCACTGGCCAGTCTGTTTCCAGGGCGGACCCATGGGCCAGTTCTAAGCACCCCGCAGGCCAGATCCTTGAGTTTGACACACCTGTTTTACAGGGATGCTGGCCTATCTTAATTATTTTAAATGGCTCTTCATAACTTTTTGAGTATCTGTATCACAGCATCTTCAAAATAATTTCCATGAACCTGATATTCTTCACTCATGTATCAGGAACACAGCAAAGAGAATTAGATATAGAGATTCATAATAGGCATTCTACCATCTCCAAAAACTGAAATCCTGTTGTCTCTGTGGCTGGGGCCTCAAGAAATATTAGAAATAGGAAAGATGGATTCAAAACCATTAACAACTGAATAGCATGAAATACAACAGACAAAAACAATATGGCTGTTAGTTGTAGTATAAACATTAATTTATACTACATAGGTATAATCTATAGTTGCTAGATAACAAAAAAAGGTCTAACAAAAGACAGGTTTGATATGTTCAGAGGCACTACAAAGTTGTGCAGAAGCACATTAAAAATATTTGAGGAATAAAATTCTAAGAGTCAGAGTCAGAAACTTGTATTTACATGAACCAAGTGATTCTTTTCTAAGCATGTTCTTTCTCTTCAGGAAGATTTATTGAAGTATTTATTGAAGTATGTGAACTATTTTCAATTTTTAACGAACATTCCCTCATATATATCAGTAACAAGACTTTCTTCTAACATCTTTCCCATGATGCAGCAAAGACAAGCATTCTCACAAAAAATGGGAATGTTACCAGCCACTTGTTTGCCCAGTGAACTTAAATTATCATTCTGGCAACCAAACTGACAATCAAGCTTCACAGACATGTCAAGGAATATGAAGGCAGTTTCTGGAATATATTCCACTTATACACTAAAATAATTTTACAGTTTGCAGTAATGTTAGAACAGACAGAAACCAACCATTCATTTCTGAACAGGCTAGTTGTTTGCATATGTTCAAATAGCTATAAAAGTCCGCACTTGCAGATTTAATAAATCTGACTAAAAATATGGAAAACTCTGCCTATGATTAATGCCACCAACTTGCCTATTGGCCTCTATGTACACTAGTAAGGCAAAAGAATAAAGAGGAAAAAACCCTCTAATCCAGGGCAAACTCAAAGCCCAAGGACAGTCCTGGAAACAGCAAAGGACCAGTCCGTGGTGCCTCTGCCAGTGAAACGGATCTTGGGAAGGCTGTGGGAGGCTCTCCCGAGCTCCATTTTCATGGGCAGAGGGTTGTAGGAAGCCGTTGCAGCCAAAAACAGAGATCAGGAGCCTGTTTTGTCTGGCAGAGCATTTGGGCAATCACAGGCATTGATCTCGAGCTAGCTACGCCTACCCTGGCCACACCCATCCTGGTCCCCCAAGTCAAACACAACACTAATGCGATCCTCAATGAAATCAAGTTTGACACCCCTGCTAATCTCTAACAGAGAACTAGGATAAAGAGTTCTGGAGAAAAGAGGTACTGAGAAAGAAGAGAAAGCTATCAAAAAGCATTCCAGAACATCACTTTGGTAGATTTTTTTTTTTTAAAAGATGTATTAACCTCCCCATCATTCAATTAATGTGCGGCTAAAGGAGTGGTGTAAAAGGGAAGGCTTTGGTTTTACTAGTCATGATGTCTGCAGCTGGTCCAATGTAAACTTGTACAAAAGAGATGGTTTGCATCCATCAAAGGAAGGGACAGAGTTACTTGGCATTAAATTCACAGATTTCCTGGATAAACATTTAAACCGAACAGCGGGGACAGAGAATTAATGGATTCAGAACATCTCTGTCCTAACAACTAAAACTGATTCAGGGTACCAGTGCATGCAAAATAGATGTTTGTGGCCAGATAAGATTATCAACCTTGATGCCAACAAAAACCGCACTTAACGTGAGTGCCATACTATGTGCCACTCATCAAACAGGTAGCAAGAAAGTAGGAGCAGGCAGGCACAACACAGGTTATGTAGACAGGAAACACAGTGTCAGACATAAAGATCTCAAGTGCCTATATACAAATGCACAAAGTCTGGGAACAAGTAGGGTGAACTTGAACTACGAATACATGAAGGGTAAATATGATATAGTTGGAATAAGAAAGTTGGTGGATGAAACCCATGACTGGAAAACATACTGGTAGAAGGATACACACTATTAAAAAAAAAACAGACCCATAAAAGAGAGGTGGAGTTGCAACTGTTATGTAAAGGAGCATTATATTGCGACAGAAATGCCATGAAACCAAAGATGAAAAATCCTAGAATGCAATATTGGGTCAATATAAAAGAAAAAAAAAAGATATGACATGGCCATGGAGCGGATATTATAGGCCACCCAATCAAGCAGAAAAAAATGATGTCTTTTTGCCAGCCAACTAACAAACATTATGCAGGAAACACACAACAATAGTAATGGGAGACTTCAATTATCCTGATATCAATTGGAAAACTACTCTGCACCAAGTGAGAAATCAAATAAGTTCCTAACCAGCCTAGCTTGACAACTTTTGTTTGTCCAAAAGGTAGAGGGTGAAACTAGAGGGAAGCCATACTGGACTTAATTCTTACAAACAGAGAAGAAGTATAGAGGGAAACTGCAGGAACCTTCGGTGAGAGTGACCATGTCATACTGGATAGAATTCAAACAAACACAAACACAAGCAACAAAACATCATGACACAGAATCTTGGATTTTAAAAGAGCTGATTTCATAAACTCAGAGAACTTGGGAAGATTCATGGATGAAAATCCTAAAGGGGAAAAAACTTCAAGAATCTTGGGAAACTCAAAAAGTATGATCATAGAAGCCCAGACGCAGCACAATACCACTGAGAAAGAAAAAGACCAGAAAATCAAGAAGAAACCATCATGGGCTGCACCAAAGATCTCTTTGGCAATTGAAAGAAAAAAAAGGACAAGAACAAAAAATGGAAAAGGACTGTTAAAAACAGATCATGCCAAACCAATCTTATTTCATTCTTCAACACAGTGACTAAATTAGTAGACTAGCAAAATACTGTGGACATAATATATTTAGATTTCAGCAAGGCATTCGACAAAGTAGACCACACACCTACTTTCTTAGTAAGGCTAGAAAAAAGTGGGATAGCCCAACACTAGATGGACTGAAACTAGGCTGGCAAACTGGGTCTCAATGAATAGTCCTTAACTGGGTCTAAGTCTACATGGAGGGAAGTTGAAGCAGTGCGGGTGGACAAGTTCCGTCTGAGGCCCCGTACTCTTCAACATCTTCATTCATGACTTAGATGAGATAATAGAAGGGGAACTTAACAAATTTGCAGAGGATACTAAGCTGGCAGAAATAGCTATCACCCAGAAGATGGGCTCAAGATCCAGATGGACCTTGACAGACTAGAACACTGGGCCATATCTTAATAAAATGAAATTCAATGTAGAAAAAAGTAAAGTCCTCACTTAGGCAAGAAAATCCAAAAGTATATATATAGACTGGGGTGAAACCAGGCTTTAAATAGCAGTAACTGTGGAGGGATCTTTGGAGTCTTAGTGGACAACCAGCTAAATAGGAGCCAGCCAGTGTGCAGCAGGCACCCAAAAAGCTAATGCAATCCTAATAGAGGGATAATCAAGACTCAAGGAGGTCCTAATACCACTCTATAAAGCTTAGTAAAAACACAACCAGAGTATCGCATCCAGTTTTGTTCACCAATTATAAAAGAGATGTTGAGACTCCAGAAAAAGTACAGAGAAGAGCAACCAGGATGATTAGGGACTGGAGGCTAAAACATACAACAAATGGTTTGCAGGAACTGGGCTTGGCTAGTCTAGTAAAGAGAAGGACCAAGGGAAGACATGATAGAGGTTTTCCAATATTTGAGGGGCTGCACAGGGAGGAAGGGGTCAAGCTTGTTTTCATAAAGTGCCTGTAGGCCAGGCAAGGAATAATGGATGGAAACTGAACAAGGAAGAGATTTAACCTTGAAATAAGGAGAAACTTTCTGACAGTGAGAACAATCAACCCATGGAACAGAAGTTGCCCTCGGAAGTTGTAAGAGCACCATCATTTGAGAGTTTCAAGAAAGATTGGACTGCCATTTGCCAGAAATGGTGTGGGGTCTCTCACTTGGGCGGGGGGTTGGACTAGATGACCTATAAAGTCCCTTCCAACTCTGATTATCTGTTAAATCTGTTAGTAAAAAGAGAAATTCTTCTGTAGGCAGAAACTGACATGACATTCTTATAGTCCTGTATTTTGATTAAATCTTCTTAGGCAGGGATCCCCAACTCCCGGTCTGGGGACTGGATCAATTCATGGCATCCCAGCAACCAGTCCATACAACCAAGTGAAGCCCAATTGGCAGAATGCAGGCAGTATGCAAAACCACACCCCTCCAGTCCACGGAAAAATCTTTCTCCATGGAACCGGTCCCTCATCCCCAAAAGGTTGGGGGCCCACTGTTCTTATTGATGTAAAACTTCTGTTAACTCAAAGCATATTTTATGATGCCTGTCCACACTAAAAATTATTAAATAAATAGAGGCTAGAGTTTTATTATTTTTCCTTTTTTCCTTTTGCTTTACATTTTAACAATTGATATTTTACTGCAGGATTTTACTTTATTTTATCATGATATTTCACTGATTATGTGAACAAGTAGATATTTCACTGATTATGTGAACAAGTAGATATTTCACTGATTATGTGAACAAGTAGAGAAAGCAAGTCTGTGGTGGAACAGGCAAGGTTTAAAGAAAGAAAATATTTGAGGTGGCAAAAAAATCAGCAAAGCCAACAGAGAAAATATAGAAAAGGGTACAATAATACTGCAGAAACATATAAAAAGACAATATAGTCATTGCTCATTTGTGGGTTCGGTTGCAGACCACAGCAATAAAGCAAATATTCCAATAAAGCAAGTCACATGAATTTTTTGGCTTTCCAGTGTATATGAAAGTTAAGTTTACTCTACTGTAGTCTATTAAGCGTGCAATAGAATTATGTCTAAAAAAAATCATATATACTTTAATTAAAAAAAAAATATCAACAAAATTGGTAATCATCACCCAAACTTTCAGCAAGTCATAACCTTTTTGCTGGTAAAGGGTCTTGCAAAGAAAAAAAGCACAGTTTGCAAAGCACAATAAGACAAGGTATGCCTGTAGATCACGTAACAAATGTGACACCTACACCCAAAAACTAGTTTTTAAGAAAAGCAAGTAAAAATATTCAACATTCCTGGGCCTTTCAAATATTAGAGTTTTAACAATTTCATTTGCTAATAGTCATATGCTGATGGATGAAAAGATAATGAAATGATTTGGCATTTCATACTACAGCACAATTGATCACCAAGGAATCGTGTGTGCGCTTTCGACAAAAAAATTCTCCATACAGATAACCCTCTCTTTTCTGAGACAAGAATTATATCACCTTTCACTTGAGAAAAATTTAACAGCTGAGTCACAAATGACACAAATCTGTTGTTATAAATGCGTACAAATGGGAATCAGAAAAATTCAGCTGCAGCTTTTTATACTAAAACAGATTATAAGATCAAAACACACAGTCCCTGTTCAGCAACTACAGTTTAGACCAGCTATTTGGTTGTTAAGCGAAGCATTCACTAAGTAAAACAGCAACGGTGCTTAGGATCTCACTTCAGCTTTCCTATGGTTTATAGAAAAATGTCGCAAATGTGGACAATGGTGACAAACTTACTTTTTTGTCACTTTAATTGCAAATGGTTGCTAAACAAGGCAGTTGCTAAATGAGGTCACTGGTATATTCTTTGAGGATCTCCTGGTCACCTCACTTCTTCCTCCAAGATATCTATTTGACGTCATTTTACCTTGCAGCCTCTTTAGTCTACATTCAAATTCCACAAAAACCTTCAGTTAATACAATCATCTAACGGACATTAACCCATATTAAACATGTTATCTCAATTAAAAAAAACCAGCATTAATAGTGACAAATCTTTTTGGTTACCACGCATTTAATTACACAAATGCTCATTTCAGACACCCAAAAAGCATCCTGAGGCAAATTCCAAGAGCTGATCAATGACACTGCAAAGGTAACATATTAAAATATTGGACTTTCAAAGAGAATCTATGGGATCTGCATTTTATAATACTGCTGAACAGTGCAGAAAGGTAGCATTACATACTAAATGTATGCTTGGAATTAAAATATGAGGATCACAAAAACTGAAACAGAGTGGAATTGAAAATAAAATCTTGCACAAGCAGTGTTAGCAGAATGATCTGAATGCCCTGAGGGGAATATTAGACTATATAACTTTTCTCCTTTTTAACCCCTCTGGGTTTTTTTTTTCCAAACCACCTTTTCACCCCAAAATTGCTATAATTGCAGCTCTTTAGAAGGAAAATAAAGCAATATGTTGGCGATATGCTTCTTGGGTTGCTATGTTACAGTGATTATCCAATTAGCTACCTGCCTGTAGTGAATAATAATGGCAGCATTTAAACAAATCGATAAAATACATCCAATCAGTCCTTGGCAGGCCTTTCGGTGTATTTTAGAAACATACCAACCAAGAATATAACCAGTCAAAAATATGCTTTTGCAGTTTCACAATGAACTTTTACACTGCAAATGCTGACACATAAAACAATCTTTTAAATGAGCCCATTTAATTGGCCTAGAAAGAGAATTCTAGCCTCTGAAAGGGTAGATGGCATAAAGTTAATATAATAAAATGTTAATGCAGGCTTTGCATCTTCCCTGAAGGCAACTTTAAGCCACAAAAGGCAACAGTTCACTTACAGCAGTCACATATATTCCACAAAGTTGCTAGATAAAGAGTTTTTAAAAAACATTTTTCTATCAAGAACCTTAGAGCTAATTGTGCTTAACAGCGACAGGGGTCAACCCTGACATCCTGCACCCTAACAGACCATTGGAGCTATGGCTAATGATGGAAAAATACATTATAAACTAAACAGCTTTAAGTTGCTATCTGGATTCCAAACTCTTCTTACTCGTGTCATGAGGTTTACTTCTCTTATTCTTGTACTGGAGGCTACTTCTGCTGATTGTCTGTTGCCTGCAGTTCACCAGTTCGATCCTCACTGGCTCAAGGTTGACTCAGCCTTCCATCTTCCAAGGTCGGTAAAAGGAGATTGTAGGGGACGCCGTAAACTGCCTAGAGAGGGCTGTAAAGCACTGTGAAGCGGGATATAAGTCTAAGTGCTAAGGCATCAACTTAAGGATAGATGAAGAATTTAAAATGCAGTGTTGGAATTAAAAGCTTGGCACTGTGAAAACACAGGCGAGAGAATAAACCTAGGTGGCCACAGTGATGGCTCCAGGATGACAACTGGAAGTTTCTGTTGAGTTGAGTGAGAGGCTGAGCATTTGGATGAAAGCCAGAAAGGAACAATGCACTCACTCCCAGATCCCATTGCTACCAGAACTGGTCAAGCCTCACTGTTGTGGTTTGCAGGTAGCCGGTGCAGCCGGCAACAGAATCGGACAATGGGGAAGAACGGGGACTAGTCAGGGAGTCTGGAGAGGACTCGGATGAGGGTCCTGTGTCCGATACAGAGATGGGGCCAGGACTATCTGAGAGTGGGGTGCTGCCTCTGGAGTCTGGCAGCAGCGAGGTAGAGGACCCAGGGGAGCCTGTTCCCAGTGTGCATGTGCACAGAGCTGCTAAAAGTTGAGAGCAGCTGAAACAAAAGGGGTGATTCGGGAGTAAGGCTGGGAGATGATTGCCCCTCCCATCAGGTATAAAGGACAGGCAATGATGATGAAAACTTTTCAGGAAGCAAAGTCGTTTGCTCAGTTCAGATTCATTCTTGAAGCTCTTTGTACTTCAGTTAGTTTCTTTTCTAGTTCATTTGACACTTCTGTTATTGGCAGCACTTCACAAGAAAGAAAGGTGGGTGCTTATCTTGAGGGACTGTTTGAAATTCGTTACTTGCTGGGAATGAAAACAATTCCCAGTAAACAACAATTCCCAGAAAACAATTCCCAGTAAAAGACTTGTTTTTAAAATAAGTGTGTGCGTAATTACAGTCTCGGAAGCCTTGGTCAGAACACTCACTGCCCTGCACTGATCTCACCTCTTTCCCTTTCACAGGGTTTCCTCTCTACTGTGAGGGTGGGAAAGCAAAGCTATCACAGCTTTGCTCTCACAAGGACTGGGAAGAATGTTTGGAAAAACAACTGGCTCAGCTCATCAGCAGGTCCTTAGATTAGAAATGGAAGGAGAAGGTGACCAATCTTTAAGGCCAAACCCCAAGCACAAAACCACAACACAATAAATCAGACAATTAAAAAAAGAAGTGTTGAGAAGGAAGTGGGACTCAGATATAAAACAGGTGATGTAGGAAGTAAACACAGGGTTAGTCGTAATGCGCTCAAATGCCAGTATGCTAATGCTCAGAGTTTTGGGAACAAACAGGAAAAACTTGAAATCCTACTACATGAAAGCAGGCATGATATTGCATCATTACCAACATTTGGTGGGATGGAACTCTTGAGTGGAACTTATTGCTAGAAGGATATAAACTATTCAAAAGAAACTGACCCAACAAAAGAGGAGGAGAAGGAGTCGCTTTGTATGTAAGGAATCACTACATGTCTACAGAAGTACAAAATATCAGGGATAAAAGCCCTCTTGAATGCATTTGGGTGAACATTAGAAGGAAAATTGCTACAGGTATATTCTACAGGTATGCCCAACCAGGCAGAGGAAACAGATGAACTATTTGCTTGTCAGTTAAATAAGGTGTGCAAGAAACACTGTAGCAATGAGGGACTTTAACTACCCTGACATCAACTGGGAGACAAAATCTGCACCAGGCTCCTGTTGTGCCTAGCTGACAACTTTGTCAACCAAATGGTAAAGGAGGGGAATAAAGGTCAGCTATACTGCCTTTAACTCTTACTAACAGGGATCAAATGATACGAGGTGGAGGTTGCGAGAACTTTGTGAGAGAGTGACTCTGTCGCACTATGATATGGTCATAGTACTCAACATAATGCAGGCAGAAACAATTGAACAAAATCAAACTAGTGTTCCAGACTCTAAGAGAGCTGACTGCGACAAACTAAGACATAAATTAGGAAGGATTCCATGGAGATAAATCTTAAAGGGAAAAACAACTGAAGATGCTTAGGAAACTCTGAAAAACATTATTAAAGCCAATCAAACACAGTAGGAGGGGAGGGGGGAAGAGAAAAAAATAGATCCCAAATGAAACCAGCATAGTTGCATAAAGAACTTTTTGACAGATCAAGGGACAAAAAGAACAAGTATAAAATAGAAAGTAGTTATTATAAAATTGTATTTCAACATTCCTCCTCCTCATGTACATGGAGAAATATAGATACTTCAGGACAATGAAAACGCATTTTCTGCCTGCATGGGGCAGATCATTCTCTGGGCTCCATTTAACCATAATTAGATCTTTTTTCCTTTATCTTCCCATATGGCCAGGTGAATTAGTTTTTACCAATTATCAAAACTGTCTTCCTTCCACTTAATTTTTTTTGACATGAAAGTTGCTATGTTGGAATTGTATCAAATGAAGTTTTCCTGCTCCTAGTATCCATATTTTTGTTTTTTCATACCATCTTGATGTTGCTTTATCCAAAACAAGGAGAAGGACAATTGGAAAAATATTCAGCTGCAACTTTGTACTTTCCTTTCATTTTAAACTCAGCAAGAGAAATACAGAAAAGCATCCAAAATGTATCCAAGGCTATTGAAACCCAGTAAAAATGGAAGTCTTTTGCGACTAATGAAGGTATTTTTTAAAAAAATAAAAATAACCTTTTTTAGTAAAAATAAAAATAATGTTTCACTTACTTGGAAATCTTTCTCTTCAAGGATTTCCTTTTTCCATCTGACAAGGAAGGCAGCACAGACATACAGATGGAAGTGGGAAAAACCTTCGGGTTCAGACTGTTAAAATAAAGCATATATATATTCAACATAAAAATACATTTGAGTAGATAATTCAGTACTGATCAGAAAATGTTTTTGTTGTTTTCCTCATTTTTAGCATGTAATTGTCACGATTAATTATCAAATCAGATTCCAAATAAAAGCCTTTTGATTTGTGTAGAGAAAATAGGAATAAATAAAACTATGCTATCCAAGAATCACTAGCTTATGTGAGTATATAAAAAGCATAATATCCGCCAATAAGCTTTGTTACTGAGCATCAAGGAAACCTCCTGGCTTCAACTTTAGGGAAGAAAACTGCTGTGATTTTTCTTCATGGGCAAGTTTTGCTAGGGGAGAGTCAATGGACTTCATAAGTAAGTTCTTAGCTTTGATGATTTCTGAAACAATGCATTATTCTATACCAGGAGTGTCAAACTCAATTTCATTGAGGGTCACATCAGGGTTGTGTTTGACTTCAGGGGACTGGGGTGGGCGTGGCCAGCTTGACATCACTCATGTTGGGGGCGTCTATGGTAGCCTGAGCGCTCTACCAGCGAAAATGGGCTCCCGAGCTCCGTTTTTGGCTGCAATGGCCTCCTGCAACACGCTGACACTGAAAACAGAACTTGGGAGGGCTGCAGGTAAGAAAAACTACAGAATGTAGTTTTGGGAGGAAATATCTAAAGGGTCTGTTATTAATCCCCAACCGATCAACATGAGCTTGCTGGGAAAGATCATTATTAAAATTTCTAGAATCAGGAGTGATCAATGTGACAATACATTCATAATCAAGTTATGTCCAGGAAATTATATAACAGAAGGATGTTCTCTTCTACAGTAAAAAAGAGCATGTCTTATCCAAAAGTCACATCTCATAAACAATTTAAAATGAAAAAAAATTATTAATGTTTAATCAGAATCACAACCACTGTTGCAGAAAGAAGATGGGGGAAAAAAAAAGGACTGCTCTAGGAATCTGCCTCTTTGCAAAAACATTAACTATCTTGGTCTTTTCTGTAACATACAGTAAGTCTTAGTTTCATGAGGCTATCTGGGTCTAAAATTAATTCCTCCTTAAATCTAACCATTGTCTGAGTTTGACAATTCATACAACATTGGGTTCCAATCCCAATGCCTGACCCAATTATAACATGATAGCTGCAGATGACCCAATTCAAATGGAATTTAACACCTCTCGAGTGTATAAGGCAAAGACTTTAAGAAGAATTAGGCCATAGCTAAGGGGATTGCATGAAAACAGACAATAATCTATCCAAACCATAGAGAAACAGAGCTTTTAGCTACTGTTACACCCGACAAAACTGACAGGAGATTCAGGGCAAAAGAAAAGCATAATTTTCAGAATTTCAAGATGACTATGTAAGATGGCTTAAAATGGATTTTTGATCTGAACAAGTATACCTTTTATGTTCTTGGGAGCAGGAAAAAGAAGAAACTATTATTTTCAGTCTTAATCCAACACCATCTGGCAAAAGTCAAAGAAACTGGGCAAAACTTCAGGAGAAACTTTGAATAATCCTTTATGCCAAGGCCTAAATACCATTCTCTATACAAGCTGTATCAAAGTTTTTTTCACTCTAAGAAATGGAAATAAAATAGCAAATTGTGCCAAAGATCTAAATTTATTCTTGATATTTCCTGTTTTCACATTGTTTTTCAGTACCGTTTGCCTAGGCTCTTTTAAATTAAATCAAATAGGCTTAAGCATTCAGTTCATTAAAGGAAAATGCATATTCCCTTTAGATCTGAGAATTCATCATAGTTCAGAGATAAAACTAGGGTATAAAGCATTTCAAATGGATAGTCTTGGACAGTTTTGAAAATTGAGCAAAGCACCTAATGCATAATTGCCTTTCCTAACACCTGCTACCTATTATAACTTTCCATTTGCAGCCCTTGAAGTTACAAGCAGATTCATCTTTAAATGTATAAAATGGCAGGCCAATAGCTAAAAGCTGCTTAGAAATCAAATATAAACAATGACCTTGATTTAAATATTTTAGCAAAAGATCTTAAAAACAGATGTACAGCCTTCCAGAAGACTTATTCTGAACATATTAGGCGTGACTCTGAGTGCATCACCACAGAACCATCTGTCATCATCAATAAAAATCATTTAGACTGTTAACACCACAAATATCACATTGCCTTGTAAAAAGTTTTATCGTTCCCTTGGATGAAATTGAACCCATTATTTCAGACTTTGCCCTCAAAAATCTCATGAATTAGTCATGAATCTAGCTTGAGGGACAGAAGGAAGTATAGCAGAACATATTGTTATTACACTGCATCCCACCACTTCAAAAGGAAATATTATTATGAGGCTTAATGTTATATTGATTCATAATTGCAATAAAACCTACTGTTAAAACAAGAAATTTGCAGGCTAGTTTAAAGGGTTAATTCCCAATTGCAGTAAAACATACACACCGATTTTCCCTTTTCTAAAAAATAAAAAATTTAGGACCCAATACAAACACTTTAACAACAAATATCTTGATTCCTTTGTAGAATTCTTTATGCATTATGCTACTAAAGTCTAACTATGTCTTCTTGGAGTAATAGGAGTAGTTGTTTTAAGTAGCTTGAAGTAATTGTGGGGGGTAGTTTGAAGACAGTTGTTTTGAAATTGATTGAGGTGAATGGGTTACAAAAAGAAATGGTGAAAAGGAAATAGTAAAAGGGGTCTTAGGTGGAAAGTACTAATTGGCTATCACTTTTCATGAGCTATCAAATTCTGTCCAAAGACTCATTCCATCTCAGACGGTACGTTGCTGGTATGTTGACTTCTTACTGTGCAATTATGTCACCTGGAGGAAAAAAATATCAGAACTGCAGTTGAAATAATTCTCCTGTGCTTAGGAGTCATAAGGAAGTGAATTGTAAGCACAAGCGAGGGTTAAGGAGTTCTCTCTACCATATTTTGAATCAGCCACCCATTTCCTAAAAATCTAAAGTTGTGATACAAGAATAAAGATCTTAAAGTTGTGACAGAAGACTGTAGCAGTCTTTTTCAGAAAAAGCAAAAGTCCAATGTTTCAAAAGCTGATAACCGCCATCTTTTGGCTTCAACTCTAGAACCATAATGAAAATTTGCTATGATCAACAATTTGCCATGACTTAAGTTGCACAAATGTAATCCTACATTATTTAAATTAGATTTCAGAAGGAAAAAATGCAAGTTTATTTAGTATTATCTTTCATACTGAAATATACAATCTGCAAATTCCTTTGAAGTGCACATTCTGCAATGTCCAAGTAACTTAAGCAACAGAAGTGGATATCCATGAAAGAAATAGCAAAATTCTACAATAGGAGGTTATTTGTAATTTACTGAAAAAGCTTTTGCAATGGGTGCTTCTATTTGACTACAACCTGCCGCAAAGTTCCACTTCCACACAAGTGAATAAACACCAAACATAACAGTCCTGCTATGCAAGCAGAGTCGCACAGCTGGTCCACCAACCAGTTAATTCAATTGAAGGCTTCCCTTCCAATTCGCTTTGATAATATAAAGTCATAATTGACAAAATAAACAAATGAATGAATGAACTTATTTTGGAGAAGGTTTTCATAGAATATGCAGTTAATGTATTTTTGTTATTCCCTATTTTCATTAAGAAAGTTATGCAGAAAGAAATGGTGGACAATAGAACTATATTTTCCCCTATCAGAAATATTATAGGAACAGCTAGAAATTAGTAAAACATAATCCCACTCCCTCTGCAAATTTACCTATGAGCTTCCCTGTTTAATACTGGTGCAATTTTGCCATTTATACAGACCAATAGTAAGTACAATGAGAAAGACATGAGCAGTTGATAGTAAGAAAGAACTGATAGGGTCAGAGGTGGGCTACACTTATGTTACTAACCGATTTGCTGGTTGTGAGCTCAGCCGTGCACAGGCCCCTTTTGGATTGAAACGGAGCTTCAAACGTGCAGCTAATCAACAAAGGCAGCTCCAGTGAGTGCAGCAGGGGCAGCGTGGAACTAAGCTGGGCAGCATGGGCAATGGGACCGAGCGAGAAAGTGAGTTAAGGCCCGGTCCCAATGCACTTACGGATGCAAAGAGGATGTAAAACGTTAAAAAAAGACTTGCCATCCGTTGGAAAACGCTATGGATCTGTGTGTACTCATTGCATACGTGTTTCATACACTCTATCTGTCGAGCATCCGTCCACTGCAATTTCATCCGCGCAAGAAGTTTTGGCTGCACAAAAACTTTGTGAACGCGATGAATTTTCCGCCGCGTACCGATGCACATACTTGACATATACGGGCAAGAAACATTCTATGTCCATTATCATCCGTTTAAACGTCCGCTGTATCCTCTCTGCATCCTCTGGCCATCCCCTCAACTCACATCCACTGCAGCTGAAAACGGAAAGAGGGAGGAAGCAAAAGGTACACGGGAACGTCTACACAGCATGAAGTAGCACGGAAATAGAAAGGTTTTAAGCGTTATGCATCTCGTATTATAAAGTATCTCGTATATTTAGGATGTCTGGAGTATGTCCAGGAGTATGTAGAAGGACACCTAGTGGACAACCAATATTTTCTACAAAAAGGGGGAGGAAAATCATCTGATCTCAGTATGAGTCCAGCAGCCGTTGGTGTACAGACCTCATCACCCTTGGTCTTGGTCTTCAACATCATCAATTGTTCACTCCACCATGGATGATTGAACACAGTCCGGTATGATAGCTGCGCTCATTCATCACCAGAACCAAAACCTGTTCAGACTGTATCAAGTTTTACACATAAGGATAAGAAGGAGATGTCCAAGAGCTGTGTGGGTCTGAGGATGGATCGTGAGAAGAATGGAGTTTGGACTGTATGACCAGTTGATGGTGGAGCTTGAGAATGAGAGACCTCGTGCAGTCCAGCACTTCATGAGGATGCCACCAGCCATGTTTGATGAAATTGATAGAGCGTCTGAGACCCAGGTGACCAAGCCTCAGCACCAACTTCCATCCCAACACTGGACATTGGACTGAAGGTGTCATTGACTCTGCAGCCACCTGGCCTCTGGAACCACTATACAGAAACTCTGCAGTATGTGTAGAGGCTGCCACACAACAGCATCAGCAAAGTGGTAAGAGAAGTGGTACAGGCCATCACTCGAAGAATACGTGGAGGAGCTCCTCAAGTGCCCCACCCACTGAACAAGGCTAGGAGAAAACTTGCAGAAGAGTGGTATCAGAGGTGGAACCTCCCACACCATTGGACCCATAGATGGAAGGCACGTGGCCTGCAAAGCTTCCAGCCAACTCAGGGTCCACTTATTACAACTACAAGGGCTTCTTCAGTTATCCATCCTCTTTGCCATGGTTGATGCTGACTACAATTTCATCTACATCGATGCTTCAGGCAACGGGTCAGCTTCAGATGGCCAGGTATACAACGCAAGACACCTCAAGGATGGGCTGGAACACAACCTCATCATGGGTTTTCCAGATCCAGACCCCCTACCCAATGACACACAAGACGTGCCCTACTTCATTGTTGGTGATGACGCGTTCTCCCTCAGAACCTACCTCATGAAGCCGTTACAGTTCAAGATACCTCACCCGTGAAGAGAGGATCTTCAACTGCAGGCTGTCCAGGCAAGGCGAGAGTGGTGGAAGAATGCCTTTCGGGCATCCTGGCCAACAGGTTCCAGATACTTTTTCACCACCATGCAGCATGACCCAGAGACTGTGAGGCAGCATCGTGAAAGCTTGCTGCATCCTGACAATCTCTGTGCACCCACTACCCAGTGTTGCACAAACAGACTTGTCAACCGTCAACAAGGAAATGTGGACATGAAGCCTGGTGAATGGAGGCAAGGACGAAAACCTGATAGACACTGTGGATGTACAAGGCCCCAACAGAGCTTCACATGAAGGGAAGAAGCAGCGCAACCTTATGAGACACTGGTGCAACTCCCCAGCTGAAGCATGGGAGTGGCAAGAAAGGATGATAGATGATTAATGGATGCTTCCATTGAGGCTGTCGCATAACACTGATGAGATTGTGCCATGTATGTTGAAGTGGTCCTGCGATGAAATAGGGCATTAATAAAGAGCTTGGTTTTATTTTAAAATGTGTGATCAATGAATAAAATTGTATTGATAAAAAAAAGTCCAATATCTGTAGCAGTTGGGATGGTGGACCATACAGTCCCACTATGCTTGCACTGTGAGGTTTATCTATCCCACAACTATCCTTATCTATCCCACAAGCATGCAAAGGTTTAACCATTTTTTCAAGTTTTCACCAAACACTTTATTAAGTAAAAAAAAATGAACAAGCTAAACTAAGTGTGTCATGGCAAAGATAACCTTTATTAACTTTCTTATGTAAAATTTATGACTTTATTAAAATAAGCAAAATGAACCAAGTGAACTGTATTAAGTGTCTTAAGCAAAGATAAACTTTCTTAGGTAAACTTTATGACTATATTAAATAAGCAAAATGAACCAAGTAAAGTGTCTTAAGAAAAGATAAACTTAACAAGTAAACAACTCAGTCTCTGACAGCTATTCTCAGTCACTCTGAGTTCATGTCCATGGTCCTCAGCTGTTAAAGTGGCAGGGACTGTGGAGGTGGCTGTGGCTTGAGTGCTGGTCTGAGCACCATTGGATGCTCGGCCCCGAGGGTACAACAAGTGTGGTGTGTTCAGGAAGCAATCCGAGAGCTGACTCAGTCCCGTGAGGTTGAGAGGCCCTTCATCAAGGACTTGAGATGTCAGGCCCAATACTGATGACAGATTGTCCATTGACGGGCTTTGGCTGTGGGTAGAGGAAGGAGGAGGTTCGTCGTGTTGTTGGGCTGTCTTGGCTGAGGAGTGGCGGTCTGTTGCGTCCGATGAACCTGGGCCTGGACTGGGAAATTCTGCTTTCTGCTGTGCGAAATCCTGGTTAGTCGTAGCCTTGTAATAGGGCTGTTGAAAGCCGTGGAAGCGGCTGTGACATATAGCTGGTGTCCGCCAGGAAGCAGACCTGGATTGGTCGGAGCAGGTTCAGCTGCGCCTGGAGGGTTTGTCAGAAGTGGCTGTAATCTTCTGCTTCATCACATAGTATGGGCTCGTGGCAGGTCCATGAGGGTCTGGCTCACGTAGGTGATGAAGGCTTGTTGCGTTTGAGGATGGTATGTCGCTGTGGACCAGCTGCAGAGAGAAGATCTATGCTGGTTTGATTGGTGTCCCTGATCTCCAACAGGACAGTGTGGCTCTGGCCCTCCAGTCTGCCTCTCTGCCTGCCTTTTCTTGTGGAGGTGGAGCTGGCGCGGTGGGGATGGGTTGGTCTCTGGTGGCTGCTGCCTTCTTCCTCCATTTGTGACAGGGATGCTCCACGTCCTCTGGCATGGGAGTGCAGCTGTCGCGGGGAGGGTCTCTGCCGTGGATGCCCTCCGAAGACACCTGCCTGGCGACCGTGGTAGCTGTCTCCTGCTGGAAGAGGACCTGCTGTCTGAATGCTGTCTAAGGTCAGGAAGGTGTCAGAGGGGCTGCTCCTCCGGTTGCGGATCTCACCCCTCCAGGAAACTGCACTTGGCCATTGATGTACATCTCCCGGTCAGTGAGCTTGACAGCGGCCTGCCCGGTTTTTTGGGTGTAGCTTGCCATACCAGGTGTCATTTGCTTCCACCATCCAAGGAGTACATCTGCAGTGTTACCCCAGGCTCTCTGCCTTGTCTCTCCAAGCTGCCTGCTTTCTTCTGGTGTACCCGGATACAGTCTGTGGCCCTTTTCTCCACAGGTACTCGTTCTCCCCTCAGCCATTCTAGCACCTCATCCTCATGCTCCTCAGAAAAACTGTATACTGTTTCCTCTTTCCCTTCTCTTTCGTTTGGCCTCTTCCCCTCCCTCTGGCAGGGCTTCAGCAGGGCCTTCAGCATCAGGCCTTCTGGAGATTGTTCAGGGGCCCTTGTGAGCATCAGGGCCTCAGCAGCAGGGCTTTGAGGGCCTTGGGTCTGGTCCACCACAGCAGACAGCAGCAGCAGCTTCAGAGTCCAGTGCCAGAGGGTGGGCATGCATGTGTTCTAAGCCTATTCATCCTTGCCAGTGCTTGAACGAGTTGGCACGGGCTTCCTCTTCTTGCCTGGACTGACAAATACATGGTGTTCCTGCTAGATGTTATGATGGCAGCATGTCTTTCCCCTGTATGCTGACTACTAGTGCGTGCTGCATCCTTTATATATCTTGTGGGAGCTGGACGCAATCTCAACTCCCCGATGCGCAGTAGAACGCTTTGCCATGCCGATATACATCCGCGTGCATCCCCTTGTTTCCTTAGGTGTCCATTTGATGCATCCGCTTCATTCCCGCTATTGCATCCGCCCCTTCGCTATGCAGTTCCGCTTCGAAATTCTCCCCTGGAACCCCCTTCTGCAGAGGTGTCATCCTCTTCATCTGCTTGGCTTCCGATGAAACAATCCTATTAACTCCGCTCTACATACTACCCACTCGTTCTTCTTTTTCTGTTTATGCAAATTTTGCCACTTTTTTGAGCGGATGACAACGGATGGGAGCACCCCGAAATTCTTTGCTCGTCGCATGGTCCTTTATGCATAAGTTTTGTGTCCGTTGGGCCAGTGGCACCGGGCCTTTATATATGGAAAAGATGGCACAGAAGTAGGTGGGCGGGCCCAACCAGTGATCACACACATTGTGACCAATCAGCATCCCACCACTGGATAGGAGACTTGGGAATATCAAATGTTGACTAACAAAGCCATTAGACTGAATGATTTTTCTTTTATATACATTTTTGCAACTGCATTAACAATTGCAGCCTGGACAGACTTAAAATAGCTGAATTTCCTGTCAGGAGCCACCCACCTTACCTTCTGTAATCTGATTCTTTCCAGTTATGTTGGATTACAATTCCCAACATTCTGAGCCAAAATTGTTTGGATTTAATTCAGATGGAGGAGTCTGGAAATCCTGAGATGATTTTGATTCTAGACAAATGAGTACAATTACCACTGGACTGCATCCTGCAATCTCTTGAAGCTAAAAGGTTCTCTGAAATGGATCAGCTGCAGACCAATTTAAGAATTACAAGAATGTATTAGTGCAAAATCTTTTTGTCAGCCTGTGTGTATATTCTCTCAGGAATAACACTCTGGGTATACATGTTCTTTTGAGCCATGACAAAGTGATGGCACCTTCATACCTCATCTGATCCTGATAACGTGACTCCAATGAGTCATGAGATTCATATATGCCATTCTTTTCACGTAATTCAGATCTGCAGATCACAAGAAATAGAAGCTGAAAGACTGGAAACAGGGAGGTATTCTGTCAGGAATTAGTGTTTTGAGTAGGCAGCTCCTGTTAGAGCAGCCAGGCTCAAGCTTCTGTTTCTAAGAGCAGATAGGGGTGAATGGGAGGTCCAGCTACTCTCAGTGATCAGTCAGCAAGCCTAGAAGAAAGATCCCTAAACCAGGCTTTGGCAGAGTGGCTCCTACAGGGTGC
>BHFT01004640.1:0-18476 GCA_004320025.1 Laticauda laticaudata
TCTTTTTTTTTTTTAATTTGGTTTGTCAATTGCTTACAAGGTAATAGGCAAATGTAAAAACATAGTTATGAATACATGGATACATATAAGAAAAATAAGAAGAAACAATAGGACAGGGATGGCAGGCACATTGGTGCACTTATGCATGCCCCCTACAGACTTCTTAGGAAAGGGGTGAGGTCAATAGTAGAAAGACTATGGTCAAAGTTTTTGGGGTTTGGGGAAAAATCCACAGAGTCAGGTAGAGTATTCCAGACAGAGCTGGAAAGCAGGTTGGTAGGGTGGGGAGGGAATGGGGATTTTGCAGTAACCTTCCCCTGCCATGCCCACCAAGCCCGCCTACAAAACCGATAATAAAAAATTTTTGAATGCCACCACTGAGGAGCTACATGTGTACAGGTAGTCCTCAATGTATGACTACAATGGAGCCTGACCATTATGGTTGTAAGTTATAATGGTTGTAAAATAGGTCAGTCACATGAGTCTTCTCTCTTCACAGATATGTTGCAGAAATCCATCCTTCCTGCGTCAGGCTCCAAAGCCCAATAAAACACTTTAGAATAGAATAGAACTGGAAGGGACCTTGGAGGTCTTCCAGTCCAGTCCCCTGCTCAAGCAGGAGAACCTATAACATTTCCATTATGTGACTGTCTAGTCTCTTCTTAAATACCTCCAATGATGGAGCACCCACAACTTCTGAAAGCAAGTTGTTCCACTGGTTAATTGTTCTCACTGTTAGGAAGTTTCTCCTTAATTCCAGGTTGCTTCTCTGGAACTTAGAGTTACTTCTAAGCACTTTCCTTTATTGTTCACCACCTATTGACAGAAACCTTGCCAAATTAAGCAGACCACTTGCACAACATACACTCTGAGAACTGTAAGCTTCACTGTCTTCTATAGCTCTTCCCAGACCACAGGCCACATTCCACCACACTGAGGTTGAGACCCTGATCTAAACATCTTCTAACTCTCTCTTTATTTGTGGTGGAAAGTAGCTCTCCCTCTGGGAATTCAGACTACATGCAGACTACACTGAGGTCAATATACAGTGGTCTAAACATCTCCTAACTCCCTGATTTCTTATTTGTAGTAGAAAATGACCCCTCCCTCCTAGGAATCCAGACCACATTCCATCACACTAAGGTCTACATACACTAGTCTAAACATCTCCTTCTCTCTGCTATCTTATTTGTGAAGGGATGCAGCCCCTCCATCTTGGAAATTCAGATTACATTCCACCATCTCTTAGAGATGTTGATGCTGGGTAAATACGAGAGATTAAATCCAAGCCAGATTTCAAATGCCATTCATTCAATTATTCATTCAATTATTCATCCATCCATCCATCCATTCCATTCCATTTATTCATTGCAATTTAGCCCATTTCCCCAGAAAAGAGAGGGAACCCTACCCCACAGGCTCATAGCCAAAACAAATCAGTCTCTTAAGGCAGAGGTCTCCAATACACATTCAGGTACTGGTCCAAAACGCATTGGTAACTGGGATGTGCAAGTGATGGATATAGTGTAAAAGTTCATTTGTGCATGTGTGGGATAAGGTAGCATGTGAAACCACCCCCTCCTCACCACTGCCTACCACTGCCACCAGTTCACAGAGCCAGAAAGGCTGGGTTAGAAGAAAAATCCACCTGGTTCAGTTCCAAGCCAGGAGAAAGATGCTGGAAACAAAATGGCAGCTGGAGGCTAATTGGAAAGAAGGTCCATTTATTGGTGAATAGGACCATCGGGGTTTGTGGTTCTGGGGCAGCTGACAAAATAGAGTTTAGAGTGGGTGGGTTCTATAACTTCTGGATTTCTAAGGGTCATGTAGGGGTCATGGTTGGCTACATAGGCAAAAGGGGAAGTGCAAATCCTAAGTATTGGTCTGAGCTAATCTTGACAACCTTTTATTTGTTGCTTATCTGGAGTCTCTCTGACTTAGTTTTTCTGAATGGATTAGCAAATCTGCATTTCTAAAAGCCGGTCTCCTCAGTTTCTGCTGGGGGCAGGGACAGTGCGTCTGGTTTCTTCCTCCCTTAAGGTTTTTTTTTTTTTTAATTTCTCCTTTAGGGGAAATATTTTATCCTGCCTTTTTAATATTTCCCAAAATATTTTATTCTTCTAGGACAGGGGTCCCCAAACATATCAATTTTAATATTTGTGGACTTCAACTCCCAGAATTCGCCATCCAGCTAGTTTGGGATCCATTCAATCTTGTCCTTGGCATGTGCTGCATTTTATCAATGTCCAGCTTAAAGTATGTTGGCTGGGATTTGATGCAATATTCTAGGTGTGGTTGGACCCACAGAATCTAGAAAGGAATTATGCCTTCAATAATGTCTATTCACCTCAAACCGATCCATTTTTTTTATTCCAAGCAGTCCTGAATCTCATGAAGAATGAAATGAAATAAACCAAGCTAAAACTTAAGAAAAAGAAAGAAAAAGGAAAAAAAAACATTCTGGTGTTCATCAGATTGAACTCAATTTCTTTCCCTTTTTCTTCAAAGATTTTCAGGCCTAGAAAGAAAGGTTTGATTTTTTTTTTAGAGATTTAAATGACATGATGTCTTTTGCGAGCTATGATAGGTGATATTTATGATACTTCGTAAGTCAGATTTGTGTTGATGTGTGTGTGTTTAAAGTACAGCATTTAATAATGACTAATGAGTTTCATTGTTCAGACTGAAAATGTTCCTGCAATCGATCCCAAAGGATGCAATAAAACATCCATTGCTTAAACTAAATGATCTGAAGTCAATTTAACTAATAGCTTCTTCCTTGTTCATTTAGAAGTACCCATTATGCATATTTTTCTGTACTTTTAAGTGGTAATAAACTGTTGATTTAAATCAACCATTCATATTTAACGCTAAAATTTTCCACAGAAAAGCTAGATGGAGGGGCTTCTACAAATTTCTTTTAGTTAATTTATAGTAATTGGTTTATGAAAATCTTAAGGATTAGTGATAGCAATAGTGTTTAGAGTTATATACTGCTTCACAGTGCTTTACAGCCGGCTCTAAGCAGTCTACAGAGTCAGCCTATCCCCCCCAACAATCTGGGCCCTCATTTTACCCACCTTGGAAAGATGGAAGGCTTGAGTCAACCTTGACCCTGGAGGCAAACCAATAATATTCATTGCTGGTCCTGAAGTCTTCCTCTGATTCTCCCAATTTTTTTGCCCTGAAAAATAAAATACTGAATTTTCTTTGGTGGGGTTTCTGAACAGACTTTTTCCTTAGATGCTGGCAGAGGATGTTAGTGGTATTACTGGCTTCAGACTGGTCTTCTGAAATTTCTCTGGTTGATTCCAATTTGGTCGAGTGGTTAAAACACCAGGCTAAAAAATGGGAGACCATGAGTTCAAGTCCTGCCTTAACTATGAATGCCAATCACCAGGAGTCTGTGAGTTCTAGTCCCACCTTAGGCCTGAAAGACAGCGGGGTGACTTAGGGCCAATCGTTCTTTTTCAATCCAACTCACCTCATAGGTGGTTGTTGTGGAGAAAATAGGTGAGAGAAGGTGTGTCAGATATGTTCACTGCTTTGAAATATTTGTAAAAATAATACAGGAGGGACACAAATAAATAAATTCCACTTTGTGTTCTAATGAACCTTCAAGCAGGAACATCACCTTGGAAATTATATAATCTACAAGAAGGGCATCCAGATTGTGAGATATTATGGATTTCAATTACATCTACATATTTGAGGGAAGAGCTGGGGCGGCAGAGTTAAGCATGTCATCTGCTTCGAGTGTCTGTGTTTCCACAAGAGCTCCAACTTCAACCCCATCTGAATTCTGTTGATCCTTATCTGCTGCCAATTTAGCATTGAACTTTAGTTTACCAGATTCTTTTGTATAGCTTGAATAAATCTTCTGTGCTGCAATCTAATGGATCATCCTGATTCTTTGCACTCACAATATTTAACTTTATTATTTCCTTTACTCATTCCTTCCCCCTACAAATGTCACACTTTCTAATATTCCACTTTAAAATGTCCCTAAGTATTACATCATTGAGTGCAGTGCTCCATATGGCTAAATGACTGAATTTGATAAAAGCCAAAATGTTTTATTTTAAACTTATGTATTTCCACTTTGCTATTCTTTCAACAAACGTAGATACACACCAGCAAACCACATTCCTCTATTCCAAAGCAAGCTTGTTGGCAGGGTTATTCATTGCTCTGAGAATAATCTTTCTCTCTTACTCACTGTAGTATATACATTTTAATTAGAATTTCTGGACCTCGCTTCTCACTTAAATAAATTGTATTCTAATTTCCAACCATTAATCAGAAATGTTTCCTCAACAACATTAGTTCCAAAGTTCATAGCTACTCTAAGCCATCAATTTGTTAGACCAAACACTTACGCGATGGAAGCGATGATGCCCTAAAATATAGAATGGCATACTTGCATATTTCCAGGATAACTGAGAGACTATATTCTAGAGAAGTTATAACTCTTCCTTGTTGGATTTTTCAAGTGCATTTTGGACACCGTATATCCACTTCTTGTCTTTTTCAGGGCTATTCCAGAATATTTATAATCCTCCAAAAATTTTTGCAGAGTACCCAAATTTAATAAATAATTAGAACAGAATAGAATAGAATAGAATAGAATAGAATGTAGAGGAGAAGAGAGAAGAGAAGAGAAGAGAAGAGAAGAGAGAACACAATAGAATAGAATAGAATAGAATAGAATAGAATAGAATAGAATAGAGAATGGAATGGAATAGAATGAGAGAAGAGAAGAGAAAATGAATAGAATAGAATAGAATAGAATAGAATAGAATGTAGAGGAGAATAGAGAAGAGAAGAGAAGAGAATGTAGAGGAAAATATAGAGGAGAAGAGAGAATAGAATAGAATAGAATAGAATGGAAAATGAATAGAATAGAATAGAATAGAATAGAGAAAAATAGAATAGAATAGAATGTAGAGGAGAATAGAGAAGAGAAGAGAAGAGAAGAGAAGAGAAGAGAGGAGAGGAGAAGAGAAGAGAAGAGAAGAGAAGAGAAGAGAAGAGAAGAGAAGAGAAGAGAAGACAAGAGGAAAATATAGAAGAGAGAATAGAATAGAATAGAATAGAATAGAATAGAATAGAATAGAATAACTTTATGGTCTCTAGTCCAACCCTCTGCTAAAACAGGAGTTCCTGTACCATTTCAGATAAATGATTGTCCAATTTCTTCTTAAAAACTTTCTATGTTAGACAATCTACAAATTCTGGAGGCAAGTTTTTGATTAATTGTCCTCATTGTCAGGAAGTTTCTCCTCAGTTCTGGATTGCTTCTCTCCTTGATTAGTTTCCACCCATTGCTTCTTGTCCTTCCCTCAGGAGATCTGGAGAATAGCTTGACTGCTTCTTCTTTGTGGCATCCCCTGAGATATTGGAATACTGCTGTCATGTTGACTCAAGTCCTTCTTTTCATTTAAAATGATCTAAAATTGACTCATTTGACTAATTTGCAAAATTATCAGACTTGGTGATGTTTTGACATTACCAAACTAGATAAATCATCAGGGTACTGATTATATTACCTAGTTAAGGCAATGAATCATCTGCAAGAAAACAATAAAGTTCAGAAAACACCAAGGACCCTCAGACTTATTTATTTTCTGATGCATTTGTTGTTTTGACATCTTTTAAACTGTTTCCATTGTTTTATCATACTGGAGTTGTAAGCCACCCAGAATCACTTGGTTGAGTTGGGTGGCCATCGAAATTGAATAAATAAATTGCCAGGAGATGGTGAGTCTCTCAGCCCAACATACCTTACAAGATGATTGTTGTGGGTAAAATAGGAGAAGGAAGGAGTGTTAGTTATGTCCACAGCCTTGAATTCTCTATAAAAAACAATAAAGGCAGTATACAAATGAATCAATCGATTAATCAAAATCTTTGCCTTGCAGATTCCTGTAAGTTCTCTTCATGGGGTTAGAGCAGGGGTATCCTTGTGGACACCAACATAGTTGGCTGAAGAATTCTGGGATTTGAAGTCCACAAGTCTTAAAGTTGCCAGGATTGGAGATCTGTGGTGTAGAGAAAATATATATGAAAGAGAAGAAACAGACATCTTGCAATTTCCAGAACTAAAATTATATTTATTATACTTACTAAGCTTTTGTCAACTACTGTTACAGAGAACTATGCTTTTATATATCATTAATCAATTTAGCTCTTGCATACATAATAGGCCCTTCCAACTGCCCCCCACCTGTAATTAACTCTGTTGTTTTTGCTTCCATCATGTTGGTTGATGGAGGTATAACTCTTGTTGTTTCCTCCCTTGCCAGACCCAGCTTGGATTGCTTATCTCACATATATCTTGTGCTAACAATTATAATTAACATATTTTTTGCCAAAATAACAGTAATCACATTTTCTTTATAAGCTGTTATCGTTTATATATTTTATCTTTATGACAATCTTAACTTATTTCTCTATATCTTCATCTACTTAATTTTAACTTATTACTTTATTTTCCAACCATTGATCAAATAGATCCCATACCATATAGTATTCAGTTTCTTCTTTTTCTTTAATTGCCAATGTTAATCTATTCATCTTTGCACATTCTAATCATCTTTTCCTCTACTGGAATTTTTTTCACTTTTCCAATTCTGAGCAAATACAATTCTAGCTGCAGTTAATACATGAATATAATTTTCTTTACTGTAACTTTCAGGTACCATCCCTAAAAGGAATATTTCAAGTTTTAAATCTATATGGTTTTTTTTTATCAACAAGTGGTGTCATTCTGTGGATTGATCATTGTCTCTTTTCTCAAGTTCATTTTACACATCTTGGCAGATGCCAAACATTTGTATGGAAGCTGGCAAAGTATTTAGAGTGCCTTTTTGACAAAGAAACAGTTGGCACCATCAAGATGATTGCATTCTTGGGCATTAACTTAAATAGGAGAGGGAATGTAGTATAGGCTGCCTGGGGTTATATTTTATAATCCTGGTACATTCCTAACTTCATCAGGTAAATCCCAAAATTGTATTTAAAGAAATCCTATTGACTTCTTTCCATAACCTTTAGTCTTGCAAGCAGTGCTTGGAACTGTTACCGCATGATAGATTAATTAGGTCTCCAAACTTTAAGGCTTTGGATTTCAACTCCCAGAATTCTCCAGGCAGCCACAATGTGGGTGGAAAGGGGATAGATTCATGATAATAGTCTGCAGTGATGAAACCAAGAAGCAACAACAAGTAGTTACCCTATGGTTATCCATTTACAGACAGAATCTTGCCAGAGTAAAGCCATGCTGGTTGAGAAGTTGAAGTCCACAAGGCTCAAAGTTGCCAAGTTTGAAGACTCCTGATCTAGACTCAGGGTGGTTCTCTCCACCCCACTTTACAGCTTATTCTGAAGAAATTACTGCTGAAATACAGAGTAATTGTGAGGTTCTTACTGCTCTCTGAGCTTTGTTCTTTGCTTGTAGACATTTCCACACCCAATTAATCATCTGAGGCAGTGGTGGGATTCAACCAGTTCAGTGAGCATGTGCTTGACATAATAAAGCAATATGTAAGTCTAAATGCTATTGTTATTGCTAATGACCCATGGACATCCAAGTGTAGAAAAATTCTTTCCAAGTAGTTTCTTTATTGTTATTTGCCTACAGACAGAACCCTACCAGACAAAAGTAACTATCTGCATAACTGAAGATATACTCTGTGAACTGCTAGGAAGATGCTGTCTCAGTGTTCTTCCTGCCTACCAGATACTCCAAGCCAGGGGTGTCAAACCTAAGGCCCACAGGCTGGATTTGGGCCACAGAGTGCTTAGATCTGGCCTGCGGGACTGGAAACAGCAAAGAGCTGGCCTTCAGTGCCTCTGCAAGCAAAAATAGAGCCCAGGGAAGCTTCACGCAGCTCCCCAAGCTCCATTTTCATGAGCATAGGGCTTCAGGAGGATGTCACGGCTGAAAACAGGGCATGCAGTGGGTAAGTAGGTAAGTATTGGAGTTGGAAATGGACTTTTTCAAATGTGGAGCACATGTGCTCACCGTATCGCTTCTTATACTGGTTGAATCACACCATTAGTTGCATAGTGACAAACCTCACCCTTCCTCTCATCAAATGGCAGTTAGTCAATACAATGCACCAAACTTGTGTTTTCTAGAACAAGGAGCAAACTTTAGGATAAGAATAATTGAAAAGATAATGCCCAGAGTTCAATCGTGCTAAGTACCTCGAAAGAGTTTTGTCCTTGAAGCATTGCATCTCAACAAAACTCAATATGTTTTGAGTGCCTTTTTTTTAGTGACTTCAGAACAAAACTGTTGGGACTATCCTGTGAGATCAGTCTCGGAACACACACCATGACTCATTTTGAGGTTGAAACATTGCATATATCTCTAGGGATCAGTAGCAAACAGGTTGTGTGGTCCGAGTAATGCACCAGGCACAGCACAGAGGTAACATAATCAGCTGAAAGTTCAAACTGCCCCTTTATAACTCCAAATGGTCCACAAATGCTCCCACATTTCTGGCAAGTCCCAGAGCAAAGTGACGACACATACACACACACACACACACACACACACACACACACACACACAGAGAGAGAGAGCAGCTTCTGGCTGCAAGTAGCCCAGCACAATGCTGTGAGCACAATGGCTGCAAAACAAGAAATCGTGCAGGGCAAGGGAATAAGTCAATTAGTCCAGGAAGCAAGAAATAAAGCAAGAAGTCCAGGAACCGTCCAACATCGGCAACAGCACACAACACTCTCTGAATTCAGCATTTGTTCCTGACAAATGCCCCTCCCCACAGCATCTCCTTAAGTCTCAGTCGCCAAGTGTGCCTTGTGGAGAGGGACGGGGCACTCTCCTCCTGAGTAGTTGGGTCAATCTGCGCTGTTCCCACTTTCTCTCCACTCTCTGTGCTCTCGGATCAGGCGTGGGTGATCCTTGCTCATCCCCTGAGCTTTTTCTCTCATGTTCACTGCTTAACCTCTCTTGGTTATCCTGCCCCCATTCCTCCCTGCCTACAAGCCATCTCAAACCTGAAAGGCCCTAGCCTGACTTGGTATGTTCCTCCTCACATTCCTCCAAAACCATCGAAGTGACCCCCTTAATCTTCGTCGGCTCCAGCTCCAGCTCATCTTCCTCTGCAGATTCAGGCTCTGATGTGGGTATGACAGCATCCGCCAAAAGCAGAACTCTGAGGCAGGTAGATTCCTCAAAGAACATGTTTATTGGATATATAATATCGGCGCAGCCACTGAAAACCAACTCTAAAAGTTCCTGTGAGATTTTGCCTAATTAAAAGAACAAATGGTTACATCTTGAGATGTCACTGGTTACATTGTCCAATGAAAGTAGCTGGCAGGCTGCTTGCTCTTCCTCCAACTGCCACCTGTTAGGATGACCTTGGTTCCCACAAGAAAACTTTTTGTTTTGACTCTTAGCCAGTCTATCTACTTCCCCCTCCCTTCCCCCTTTCAGAGGTTGTGGCAACTATAAGGTAGAGAAAGATGGCTTCATCCAGATTCACTTCAGAGTTGACATAGATCATACTTCTAGTAAAGTATAACACACACACCTCATATCCATGCAAGAGATCCGAGCTTTTAACAACTCAGCACAATTGCAGGGAAAGTACTTGTTAGCAGCTAATGTCAAATGCAGACCGGCACATCAAGGGACAAGCGAGAGATTTTAATTATTGTATATCTTTCTTTTGGAGCCTGCAATTTTTTTTTCTTTTGCTATGAGAGGCAGCCAGTGAAAGTAATTATGCACCATCAAGACATCCTGAATTTTAAGTTGCAGGAGGAAGCAATTAAGAACTAGGGAAATGGTGGCTTCTGAAACAAAATTAGGCCAGATATGAAGTCCAAGGAAAAAGCTGACTCATGACTAGTGATACTCATATTCCAGGAGAAATTTTCACATAAATATAATTAGTAAATCAAGGGAGTTTAACATCCATGCTGAATGGAATGGAATTGGATGGAATGGGATGGGATGGGATGGAATAGAATAGAATAGAATAGAATAGAACAGAATAGGAATAGAGTAGAGTAGAATAGAATAGAATAGAACAGAATAGGAATAGAGTAGAATAGAATAGAATAGAATAGAATAGAATAGAATTGGAATTGGAATTGGAATTGGAATTGGAATTGGAATTGGAATTGGAATTGGAATAGAATAGGAATAGGAATAGGAATAGGAATAGGAATAGGAATAGGAATAGGAATAGAATGGAATGGAATGGAATGGAATGGAAAGAAATGGAATGGAATAACAGAGTTGGAAGAGACCTTGGAGGTCTTCTAGTCCAACCCTCTGATTAGGTCGGAAACTCTACACCACTTCAGACAAGTGGATGCCCAATCTCTTCTTAAAGACTTCCAGTGTTGGAGCATTCACAACCTCTGGAGGAAAGTTATTCCACTAATTAATTGTTCTCACTGTCAAGAAATTTCTCCTCAGTTCTAAGTTGCTTTCAAAGATTTCACTCCTGCCCCAGGACACTCACTGCAACTGTCATAAATATGAGATGGTTGCCAAGCGCCTGAACTTTGATCAAGGAACCACGGAGAAGCTGCAATGGTCGTAAGTGTGGGAAATGGTCACGTCACTTTTTTTTCAGTGCTGTTGTCACTTTGAAAGGACACTAGGTTGTAAGTCAAGGAAGCAACCTTTACCTCATTTTCAGCAAGTCCTTTGAAAAATCCCAGAACTGGCCTTTGAAAGTCATTCTCAAACCTGTTAAGACAGAAAAAAACAGAAGGCTTCATGAAAGAGAAGAAAATGTCTCAGAAAGAGAAGAGCAACCAGGATGATGAATCATAGAATAACAGAGTTGGAAGGGACCTTGGAGGTCATCTATTCCAACCCCCTGCTCAGGCAGGAGAGTCTATTCCAAATATTAGCCTCTACCTCGGATTGAACTCACAGCCTCCTGATTGTGAAAGCCAATTT
Organism: Laticauda laticaudata; assembly: GCA_004320025.1. Taxonomy (NCBI): domain Eukaryota; kingdom Metazoa; phylum Chordata; class Lepidosauria; order Squamata; family Elapidae; genus Laticauda; species Laticauda laticaudata. The sequence goes on from BHFT01004640.1 coordinate 10,955, forward strand.
GGTAATCTTGAGCCAATCGCCAGGAGTCTGTATGTTCTAGTCCTTTGATGTTTGGTCAACACACTATAAAAAGATGTTGAGACTGTAGAAAAAGTGCAGAGAAGAACAAGCAGGATGATGAGGAGACTGGTGACTAAAATATATGAAGAACTGGCTAGTTGAATGAAGGACAAGGGGAGACAGGATAGAAGTCTTCCAAAATTTGAGGGGCTGCCACAGAGAGGAGGGAGTCAATCTATTTTCCAAGGCACCTGAAGGCCAGACAAGGAGCAATGGATGGAAACTGAACAAGAAGAGATTCAACCTGGAAATAAGGAGAAACTTTCTGACAATGAGAACAATCAACCCANAACTGAACAAGAAGAGATTCAACCTGGAAATAAGGAGAAACTTTCTGACAATGAGAACAATCAACCCATGGAACAGAAGTTGCCTTCGGAAGTGGTGGGAACTTCATCACTGGAGGCTTTCAAGAAGAGACTGGACTGCCATCAGTCAAAAATGGTGTAGGGTCTCCTGCTTGGGTGGGGGGTTAGACTAGATGACCTACAAGTTCCTTTCCACCTCTGTTAATAATCTGTAAGGCACAGAGGTGCCGATAGGAAATGGTTAATATTTTCATCTGCATATTTCAATTGCAAGCCATAAGATCAAAGAAAAATTGCCTTAATGAAGCTGTATTCCATGTCTCTGCCTTGATGTTTCTTCACATGCATTCAATGAAAGCAAATTCTGGCTATCACAAACACATGAAGCAATTCATGCTAGAATATGAAAAGAAAGCATCATATTATGTGTAACATTTCCTTTTGCAATTAGGCAGAGGTCCTGCTTTCATGACAGAAGTGATATCAGACTTCCTCCTTAATTCTAGCGCTTTTGGGGAGTTTGAAAATATTTTTCAACTGCCATGTTGATGTGTGTGTGTATGTGTGTGTGTGTTTGTGTCTGTGTGTGTGTGTACCTTCTTGAAAGCCAAATCAATGGGAAGTCCAGATTCCCCATTGACTCATTTATATAAACTATTAATGGTTGAGGGCACCTGTCCAAATAAAGTATTCTATTCTATTCTATTCTATTCTATTCTATTCTATTCTATTCTATTCTATTCTATTCTATCCTATCCTATCCTATCCTATCCTATCCTATCCTATCCTATCCCTATCCCATTCTAGATTTCCAGGATTCTGTTTTCTCTTCTTGTGTCATGATCTTCAACTGGGAAAAAAAAATGATCAAACTACTTTTATTCTCAGGTTTGGCATTTGTTTGTTTTTTCATTTTGCAGTTTTCATTGGCAGTTGCAATTCTTTAAAGAAAATTGTTTAATGATCAGGCACTGGTAGCAGAAATGAAGAAAATATCATTCTGCAACATTCCACTTATTAGGAACATAGTTTCCCCAGCTGGTCAAGATTTATTTCTTATTGATTATCACAGTGTTCCTTTATTTGTGATTAACTTTTTCAGGCAACATATAATCTAACCAAATGCTATTTACCTTAGAGAAGAGAAAGAGCTTCTCTTGCCTGAGTGACGTTAGTAAACTCTCATGTAGCGTTGCATGACCAGACTCTCTCTCTGCCTCCCTCTCTCTGTCTCTTTTACTCTCTTTCTCTCTCTCCCTCCCTCTCTCTCCCTCCCTCTCTCTCTCTCTTTCTGCCTCCCTCCCTCTTTCTTTCTTTCTCTCTCTCCCTCCTTTCCTCCCTTCCTCCCCCTCTCTATTTCTCTCTCTCCCTCATTTTCTCTCTCCTTCTCAATCTCTTTCTCTCTTTTCTTTCTCTCTCCCTCCCTTCCTCCCCCCTCTATCTATCTTTCTCTCTGTGTCTCTCTCTTTTTCTCTTCCCCACAACAACCCTCTGAGGTGAAATGGTTTGAGAGAGAGAAACTGGCCCAAAGTCACCCAGCCAGCTTTTATGAATAAGGTGGAACTAGAAGTCATTGTTTCCTGGTTTTTACCCTGTTGCCTTAATCACTGTACCAAACTTACTCTATTATGAATGAATATTCTCTGGTTAATAATTCAATCAGGGGCAACAGAGGTTTCCAGAAAAGACCATAGTTCATTAGTAGAGCATCTGGAGTTACAATATTTGAGGGGCTGCCACAAAGAAGACGGTGGGTCAACCTATTCTCCAAAGCACAAGAAGCAAGAGAAGCAGCAGTGGATGGAAATTAAGCAAGGAGAGAAGCAACCTAGAACTAAGGAGAAATTTCCTGCTAGTAAAAACAATCAATCAGTGGAACAATTTGCTTCCAGAAGTTATGAATGCCCCAATACTGAAAGTTTTAAAGAAGATATTGGATAACCATTTGTTTGAAATGGTGTAGGGTTGTCCTGCTTGAGCCAAGGAGGTTGGACTAGAAGACTTCTATGGTTGCTTCCAACTCTGTGATTCTGTTATCTCCTCTGCCTACAGACAACCCCAGACTTAATCTGTAGCATTTGGAATGAAAAGGAGCAGATTATGTTCCCAAGCTTTCTTATAACCTTTCTCAAACAGAAGACTGAGCTTGATGAGCAAAAGGCAAACTGATACGTAACAATATCATACATTGTTCTGGAGAAAATGGGGCAGAACAATCGCATGAAAAGAAACAAGGCATGTTGCAGCCATGGAAGGCATCCTGTCCAATCTAGACCATCGGTTATCTACCAAAAACAGAGGAAAACTGAAATATAGCATACAGGCAGTCCTTGACTTATGACCACAATTGAGCCCTCAAATTTACCTTGCTGAGTGAGACATATGTCCCTCAAGTATTGGAAGACTAAAGCTTCTCTTAGCTTTCTCTTGTGACACCCCTAAGGCTAGTCTTCATGAAGCCAGACATACCCTTAGCCGTTCAACCTCCAGGTCCATGATAATCTTCATTGTTTTTCTCTGCACTCTTTCTAAAGGCCTCAGCACATTTTTTTATATCCATCTAAGTCCATCCAGAACTTCCTATTGAATAAAGTTAGCACCCACCCCTCTCCTAGAAGAATGCAATATTTTGAGAAATATTAAAAAGGGCAGAATATTATATTTCCCAAAGGGAGAAATGGAGAAACATGCTTTTTTAAAAGCAACCTCCAGTTTCTTTATAGCCCAAACTGATAGCAATAACACTTAGACTTAAACCTCTTAGAGCACTTTACAGAATTAGCATTCTGGGTCCTCATTTTACTGACCTTGGAAGGATGAAAGGCTGAGTCAACCTTGAACCTAGTGATATTTGAACTGCCAAATTGCAGGCAGCCAACAGACAGCCAGCAGAAGTAGCCTGCAGTGCTACACTCTAACCACTACACCACCAAGATATTTTGGTGTCCATTAAGAAATACTGGGCCACCCAGACAGTTCCAGGATGATGGGATTATCCTTCAGGGCAAAGCCATTCAGCCACAATAGGAATTGCCCCTTCATTGCATCAGCCAAACTCCAACCAAGCTGACCTCAGACAAACTCCTAGGATTTGTATAAGGCCCTGTGGGAGTCTGACAATAGCCAATAGAATACTTTTTCTTTCACAGGAACAGGAAGCTCAAGTGAAAAGCCCAAGAGAAGCTATAAATACCCCCACCCCAACTCTCAACTCCATATGGTCAGCTGCACCAGAACCACTCATATGCATCTGCTTCATCATTAAACCATCTTTCCAACCAGCCTCCATGTTTCCAGTGTCTTTCTCCCAGATTGGAACTGAACCAGATGGATATTTCTTCCAACACTATCCAGGTTGGAGCCTGCCTTGTTAATTACAATTATGCCACACCTGCCATTATGCTACACAATTATCACCCACCACAGTTATCACTGAATCCCCTCAGCTTGGAATGGAATGGAAGAGAAGAGAAGAGAAGAGAAGAGAAGAGAAGAGAAGAGAAGAGAAGAGAAGAGAAGAGAAAATGAACAGAAGAAAACAGAATAGAATAGAATAGAATAGAAAAGAAAATGAATAGAAGAGAGGAGAGGAGAAGAGAAGAGAAAAATAGAATAGAATAGAATAGAATAGAATAGAATAGAAAATGAATAGAAGAGAAGAGAAGAATAGAATAGAATAGAATAGAATAGAATAGAATAGAATAGAACAGAACAGAACAGAACAGAACAGAATAGAATAACAGAGTTGGAAGGGACCTTGGAGGTCTTCCAGTCCAACTCACTGCTTAAGCAGGAAACCCGACACCACTTCAGACAAATGGTTATCCAACATCTTTTTAAAAACTTCCACTGTTGGAGCATCCACAACTTCTGGAGGCAAGTTGTTCCACTGGTCAATTGCTCTCACTGTTAAGGAAATTTCTTCTTAGTTCTAGGTTGCTTCTCTCCTTGGTTAGTTTCCACTCATTGCTTCTTGTCCTGCCCTCAGGTGCTTTGGAGAATAGCTTGACTCCCCCTTCCTTGGGGCAGTCCCTGAGATATTGGAAGACTGCTATCATGTCACCCCAGTCCTTCTTTTAATTAGACTAGACAGACATACCCAATTCCAGCAACCGTTCATCGTATGTTTTAGCCTCCAGTCCCTAATCATCTTTGTTGCTCTTCTCTGTTCTCTTTCTAGTCTCAACATCCTCAGATCAATGGGAAAAGGTTAGGTTTGCACAAAACCTAAAGGTTAGGTTAACCTATAAGGTATCCAGATTTTCAGATAGAAAAATTAAGGGAAGCGCGCGAGCCTTTATTGTATATCAGGAAGCTTCTATGAGGTTGAAAAAAATCAGTTTTGTGCAGCTTTTGTTGTTGCTGTTGTTGTTCCTGAGCCTTAGGTGTTGTCTTTGCCGAACCTTGAGAGCCAGCTTTGAAGTCTGACATGCAGCTCTCTCCAGCTGCGATATTTTTCTGAACTTATGGAGTGGATGGAAATAAAACAAAACTAAAACAACACAACACAACAGCAACAGCAACAACAAAAAATCTAAACTTGGTACAATGCCATATATTGTACTGTGCAACTAAAAGGGTTCTAACAAGAACAACCCACATTTGGACCTGCTGGGAAGATCAGTCCTTCAAAAAACTTGCCACTGCTCTAATTTGATCCTTGCCTTAAATGTGGTTTTGTCTTGTTTTCCCCCCATTTTTGCAAAACATCCAATGAGCAAGTGACTTAATGGCTTGCATGAGGCAATTTTCTAGTTTTATTGAACTCACAGCATTATAATCGAAGAAGGCAGAGTGTTTCTTACAAAATTGATGAATAAAAACTAGCAAATTAATTCACCAAATATTTTCAGTATAGTTGGCAACAATAACTTAAAATTAAAATACCGTTAAGGGGAACCAAATTTAGGTAGTCTTGATTAGTGTACATTCTCCTTCCTTCCTTCCTTCCTTCCTTCCTTCCTTCCTTCCTTCCTTCCTTCCTTCCTCCCTCCCTCCCTCCTTTCCTTTGTTCTATCCTCCTTCCTTCCCTCCCTCCCTCTTTCACTTCCTTCCTCCCTCCCACCTTCCCTCCTCCTCCTCCTTCCTTCTCCTCCTCCTCTTCCTCCTCCTTCTTCTTATAGAGCCCTCACATCCTGGACATAAACTGTTTCGACTCCTACCCCCAAAATGATGCTGTAGAGCACTGCACATAAGAACAACTAGACACAAGGACAGTTTTTTTTTTCTGAACACCATCACTCTGCAAAACAACTATTTACAAAGTACCTGGTGATTCTTGACTCTTGATGAATGTCTCTTTCCTTTTATGTACACTGAGAGCATTTGCACCAAGACAAATTCCTTGTGNGATTCTTGACTCTTGATGAATGTATCTTTTCTTTTATGTACACTGAGAGCATTTGCACCAAGACAAGTTCCTTGTGTGTCCAATCACACTTGGCCAATAAATAATTCTATTCTATTCTATTCTATTCTAATTCTATTCTAATTTCTATTCTATTCTGATTTCTATTCTAAATTCTATTCTATTCTTCTCTCCTCCTTCTTCTCTTTCTTTCCTCTTCTCCTTCTCCTTCACTCCCTCTCCTTCTCTCTTCTTCCTCCTCTTCCTCCTCCTATTTCTCCTTCTCCTTCTTCTTTTCCTCCTCCTCCTTTCTTCCTTCCTTCTCTCTTCCTCCCCCTTCCTTTAGTACGTCCTTCCTTTTGAAATGGTAACACTGAAATCTCTCTGACCCAATACACCTCTTAGCATCTCTAGAAAAATGAAAACTGGGGCAATGACAGTTTTCTCATTAGTGGGCTTGCAGCAATTAATCAGAAATTTAAATTTCATAGCACCAGCAAATCTCCCAAACAACCATGGGAAGAACAAGAAAATAGAATCCACTAATGATTTGTAGTTACAGGGAGAGAGGGAGAAAAGAAAGAAGGAGTGGGGGTCCCAGCATGCATTCTGATATGTTTTGGATTGTTTGTTTCCATAAAAGCTGTCAATTCCTACCTAGCAAGTAGTGAAACCCAGTAGGAAGAGGAACAGGATAGAATAATGCAGCTAAAATTGACAGCTAATTTAAATTGCTGCATAATTTTTCACATATACTGCAAGAATTGGAAAAGATTCTGAACAAATGACAATTTTAGAATGTAATGAATTCTTGGGATAATGTAGCCCAGGTTCTTGATGGAATCTAATGAGGAGATGGATTTCCAGGAGGGAGGAGCTGCCTTCCAGAAGAGTAAGAGGCAACCAAGCCCAGATATTAGTGTGAGAGAAAGAGGGTGAGGGCAGGCCCTCCCTAAGAACTGACAAAGCATGTTGTGGATATCTATGGAGATTCTCAGTCATCCAGGTCATGGTGGTCCCAATGGCGCTTTTCCAAAAAGCAACTGGACTTTTCTTTGTTTTGTTTTTCCTTGAAGATGTTTCACTTCTCATCCAAGAAGCTTCTTCAGTTCTGACTGAATGGTGTGGGGGAAATGGAAGGATTTATATTGCTCACAGTCATCTGTTCTTAGCACCAGGAGTACTAACAACCCGACTTCTTGGATGAGAAGCGAAACATCTTCCCGAAAAAAGCAAAGAAAAATCCAGTTGCCTTTTGAAAAGTACCTTTGGGATATATTGAAGATCGCAATATCAATAGCACTTAAACTTATATACCACTCCACAGTGCTTTACAGCACTCTCCGAGGGGTTTACAAATATAAACCTATTGCCCTCAACAATCTGGGTCCTCATTTTACTGAGGTAGGTGGGGCTTTTTCTAGTTCTAGTTGACCTGCGTGGCTCACTCTTGTTTTGGTCTTCTAGTGTAAATTGAGGCCCATTGTCCGAAACCAATAAATCAGGAAGCCCATGCATTGCAAACAGTTTGTCGAGCTGTTTCATAACAGCCTCGGCGGTTGTGGAAGCCATAAGGATGACTTCCAACCAGTTCGAATATGAATCAACCACAATCAAAAAAGTGTTCCCCTTCGTTGGCCGAGCGAAGTCAATATGTACTCTAGACCATGGACCGCGGGGAGTTTCCTAGTCTCTTATTGGTGCCTGTGGGGAGGTAGGCCTCTCTTTTTGACAGTCATGGCATGTTACAACCCAGGGTTCAGTGTCTTTGTCCAGCCTTGGCCACCAGACGTAACTCCTGGCCAGA
>BHFT01004643.1:0-20958 GCA_004320025.1 Laticauda laticaudata
CCAATGGATGGCAAGCTTTTTTTAACGTTTTAGATCCTCTTTGCATCCGTAAGTGCAGTGGGACTGGGCCTTTGGTTCCAGGAGGAGTGATAGGGTTTGCTAGCCTGTTCTTTTCTTATATGTGAGACTATCACTGAGATACAGCCATAGAAGGAACACAGTTTGTTTCTCCACTCAGTGAAGTTATCTTTCAGCCCCATAACCAGTACATCTTAACTGCAGTCTTGTGGGATCCCTGTTAGCTTTTCTTAGCCTACTCTTTAAGGAGGGAAACAAATCTTAATAGTTGAGCCAGTTAAGGGCATATAATTTGCCACTCAAGGGCAGAGATTGGAGATCTGAGATAGAGTAGAATAGAGCTGGAAGGGACCTTAGAGGCCTTCCAGTCCAGTCCTTTGCTCTGGCAGGAGACCGTATTCTGAAATATGCTCTTCTTAAAAATCTCCAGTGATGAAGCGCCCACGATTTCTGAAGGCAAGCTATTTCATTGGTTAATTGTCCTCACTGTTAGGAAGTTTATCCTTAATTCCAGGTTGCTTCTCTCTTTGATTATCTAGAAGTCTCCAATTTTGTTCTGCACAAGCACAGAATATCTCCTGTTGGTTTGAGCTCCAAACTTGGCAATTTGATTGCAAAAGTTTCATCACCATTTGGGGAAACATCATCAGGTGACAAAACATTTGAAACCAAATTGCCAAGCTTGGAGCTCAAATCAAGCCTAACTAAAACCCGAGCTACTAATTATTCAAACACATTTCAACAGAATTTCTCCTCATCACTCAGAGAACTATATGTTTGTCCTGTTTTGTATTGTTGTTTATTCTTGCCCTGGTTTAGACATACAGAAACATTTGAGAGTGTTCAATTTTCCATATTGTTGAACGTATTTCAGGAATAAATGAACCACCAGGTGTCACCATAACTCCATAGGATCTGTTTTGGTAGCCCACTATTCTGTTGATTGTTGGGACCCAGAATTACCATAGGATTGTGTAAGTAAATCCCATAAACAGGGATTTACTTAGCTTTCCTCACTCCATTGTTGCGTTTGATTATATGTCCTTTTCCCCATCTTCTAAGAATGTTTGTTTTAAATCACATCTCATCTCAATGTTCTTCTGCAGGTCATATTTCTCTGATTTCCTTTCCCATGGAAGCATACAATTATGCTGGTAATATTTCTGTTTTAGGGTCTCTCTTGAACATTCTTTCTTTCAGAATGTTTGGCAAATTCCCCATAAGCACATAGATAAATTTCATGAGATTACAAATGTTAAATGACAAAAAAACAAAGTGGTAAACAAAATGACAAGCCCAATATATGGTTATATAATATATAAATGAAAATAAAAACTTCAAAAAATATTTTTTGTGGGGCAAAATGTTTGGTAGAATTAGATTGTTTGAAAGTCTGTATCTTATTGTCAAATATCTACTAAGAGTCCGTATCGTTTCCTGCAAATCTGAATTTGTTATTCAATGCAGTTCAACAGTGCCCTTACTTGCATTTCATATTTGAATTAAGAACTTTCTTGTATGTGCAATGACTACAAAATTAATATTTATTGTGTATTAATCTCATTTTAAATATAAATGAACTTAATTTTACTATTAGACTAATATTCTTAGAATAAAAGGTTTTCAGCATATTCATTTCCATGGATATTAGTTATTTCTTTTCATTGGATCTATTTTTTCAGCAAGTCATACTATTCATTTCCACATGCCATTTATGAATTGTATTCCTGAATAGGTAACATAGAGAGATATACAATCTTTCCTGCATTAAGATTTCAAGGACTTATTGTGCATAATGTTCACACATTGGAATTATGAATAATGCCACATCTCTGCACTATGTACACTCTGTCCCAACATACAATTCACAGCAGCACAATAATGTCCTGGAATGCCAATCTTGTTCTTTTTTTTCCCTCCAAGTTTTATTTGTTTTATTAATATATATAACAATTCCATTTCAATCAGTGTGTTGTCTGGGCACATTTTTTTTAGGTGATCATAATCAAAGCATTTACAATATCATTCATCACAATAAGATTAATACTGTAGCAACAATAATATTTTGTTTGTCCATTTTAACAAATTCCCATTTTAACATTTAACCTTTTTGTGTCCCTTTCTTTCTAATTTCTGTTTTTATTGTCTAGCCATTGATAAAACAAGTCCCATGTCAAAAAATATTTAGTTTCTTCTTTGTCCTAAATAGTAAGCATTAGTCTATCCATTTCTGCACATTCTAATATTTTCTTAATTATATTCTCATCTGTCGGAATCTCATCGGATTTCATTATTAAGCATATGCAATTCCAGCTGCAGTTAATACATGTAAAAACAAGTATATAGTCTCTTCATCATATTTTCTGGTAGAATGCCCAATAAGAATATTTCTGGTTTCATGTCTATATGCTGTTTCATCATTTTTTCCAACCAGGTATGTATTTTCATCCAATGTTTTTTAGCTTGTGGACATGTCCACCACATATGATCCAATCTTTCTTCTTGATCACGCAAGTTTTGCCTCATCTGGTCCCCAGCCCATAATTTAAGTTGTCATTTAGGGTAGAAGAATAAGAGTATCCTCCTTCACCCCCTCCCCTACTCTCCTTTGATTGGTTGTTATCTGACCATAATATAAAGTAGTGTTTCTCAAACATGGTAACTTTAAGATGTATAGACTTCAGCTCTAAGAATTGGGAGTTGAAGTCCACACATCTTAAAGTTGCCATGTTTAAGAAACACTGACATAAAGTAGGGGTATCAAACTCACGTTGTGTTGTCATCACATGACATATCGGGACTTCCCCCCCTTTGCTAAACCGGGGTGGTGGGCGAGGTCAGAATGTGACACATCCAGCCCACGGGCCAAAAGGACATCCCTGACCTAAAGTATATAATGCATTGGTATGCCTCATCTTGTAGGCGAAGTTAAGTTCCCTGTTGTGTATATTACCAGAGATGTATTCTGAGTTTGTTGAGAGAAATGGAAATGCCTTTGTCCTGTCATCACTACCTACTTTTGCCATAAACTTTTTTCTCACTATCTTTGCCATTCCAATTATTTCCTTTCTCCATATTTTTCCCCTTTCATCCTGATGGTGGATAATCCTTTTAAATCACTAATTGACCTTAGTTGCAGATTACTGACCTTCATATCATGTGTTCTATCTGTCTTCCATGTTTCTGGTTGTAATATTTGGCTCAATAAAATATCCTTTTTCTCCAGCTTGGTAGAATTTCTACCAAGCACATTTTTCTCAATCTCTATTAAGTCTTGCACATTTGTACTTTCACATTTACCATTGGCTGCTGCAATTAGGCGGCTTTAACACGGGTGTGGTTGCCATAACCAAATTATGCAACTGCATGCTACCTTAAAGATGAGCTTGTCAAGAACAGAGACAACAGTCAAATTCATATATTGTCAGGATACATAACTTTTTCCCATTCAGTTAATAAAAATGAACTTCTGAAAACCAAACGTGTCAAAAGGAATCCTTTATTGAGATGGGACAATTCATGTAGGAGTTCAAAGCAGTGTCTGAGATCCCTCGGGCATACAGGGATACATAAGGGAGTTTAGAACCCCTCCCCTTATCTCGATGTGTATTTAGAAAAACAAAAGCCAGTATGTTAATTCCCCTCCCACCCCTTCTGTAGGAACAATCTTTCTCACAATTTCCCAGGACACATCTCATTGTGGAATTTTTATGGTCTTCTCATCTCCTGGCTGTGCCTCTCAGGTGATAGGTTCCGGCCATGTGGGTTTTCTCCCTCCATTGTATCATGTGTAGGTTATACAAATTTGATATAAGATTAAATACAGGTTACATCAAGAAAAGATTTATTTATCAGTCTCTCCCCCCCCTTTTCTTCTTCCACCGAAGAAATGACAGATACACGGATCTGACATATATATTCCCTCCAAAAACTGAGAGTTAGACACTATAGTTTTGAATCCAGCTGGTTTTTCCAACCGATGTAACTTTAGCTATAGTTTACATTGTAGAGTCTCTATATATTTTGGGCATGGAGGAAGGAGTAATCAGTAATAGCTTACTTGACTTAAAGGCAGGATGAGGCAAGACTTTGGTGCACATTGCTGAAATCAGCAGAAAAAAAGCACCAAACTGGGCCTAACAAGGATTGGGTTCTAAGATTGTGTGTGAGATGTATCAGTGAACTTTAAGATATAGGAGATAGGATGGAGCAGGCATTCCTGTGAATGTGAATCCATCCTGTCTCAAACTCTGTGGAGCTCCAGTATTGAGAAGGAAGAGAATCAGCTTGGGAAGCAAAAGGGAGAAAAAAAATTGAGACAGTGATGCTGAGTGGATACAAATACAGCAAGTGAGACAGGGGGAGGATATAACAAAACAATAGGACAGGGCCATCATGATGGGTTCTTCCTTTTATTTATATATAATTAAAATTTCATATCTTGAATGAACCTGGCCCAGTCAGATAGTAATATATATTTGCCTTTTAGTTTTCATATATTTCATGAAAACATTAGTATCTGTTTTCACAGTAGTTACAGGGCTGTTGTTCATTGCTCTTCTCACATCCATGTACTGGGCAGAAACTATCCAGGTATGACATTTATTTTTTATTTTTTCTTTCTTTATTTTATTTTGTCAAGCGATTATTAGATAACATGTATAAGTATAAACATGAAATGGATACATAGAAGAAAAAAAAATAGGACAGGGACAGTAGGCATGATTGGTGGGCTAATGCACGCCCCCTACAGGCCTCTTAGGAAGGGGATGAGGTCAATAGTAGACAGTCTAAAGTTAAAGTTTTTAAGGTTTGGGGAAGAAACCACAGAGTCAGGTAGAGTATTCCAGACATTGACCACTCTGTTGCTGACGCTGAAGCTCCGTAATTCCTTGCCAATACAGGTTTGGTGCAGTTTACCTTGAGTTTGCTATCTATTGTATGCTCTTGTATTGTGGTGGTTGAACGTGAAGTATTCAAATTGACAGTAGTACATGCAGATACATAATTTTTTATGTACTATACTTAAGCCCATTCGTCACACCGGCCAAACGGATGCCAAAAAGGTACACAACAGACTGCAGCAAAAATGTTCCATCCGTTGTTATCCGCGCTCAAAAGGAGGCAATAAATGTTGCCATAACGGGAGCGGATAACCAGAATGCTAGGACGCAGGGCGATGCAAAGCGTGATCCGAATTGGAAGCCCAGCGGGATGGAAGGCACGATGGAAGGCGGATCGGCGCAACCTCGCAGGGCTCTTCCCGGGGGGCCTCAGGGCGACAGTGGACGCCGGAACGGATAACAGCCGCAAATGCAACAGCGGATGCCACAGCGGGAAGCCTAGCAGTAGATGCCTGAGTGTTAATTGCGCATGCTAGGGGGGAATGCATCTGCGTCAGCCCCCCGCGGAAAAAAACGGTTAGCTCGGAAAGCAGGTCGCCATCAGACGTTAAGACCCTGCTGCGGAGCACGGCATTGGCTGCCTTTGGCCTGCCCTGCCCTGCATGTTCTGCCTGCAACGTCCTTGCGTGCCAGCCTTGCTGCCAGCCTGCCTGGCCAAGAGCCTCCCTGCCCGCCTTGCTGCCAGCCTGCCTGCAAAGCCTTTTGCTGCCAGCCGGTGCTCTGCCAGCCTTGCTCCTGCTTCCTGTCCTAGCTCATGCCTGCCGGTTGTGCCTGCCCTGCCCCTTTGCCAGCCTGCTGACCGGTATCGCCTGCCTTTGGTGCCTGCCTCCCTGCCAGCCTTAGGTGCCATGCCCTTGGTGCCAGCCTTCTGCCAGCCTTCGTGGTGCATGGCCCTGCCAGCCTTCCTGCCAGGTCCTTTCCCTGCCAGCCTTCCTGGCCAGCCTTTGCTGTCTGCCTGCCCTGCAAGCCTGGTGGGCCTGCCTTCACCTGCCAGCCTTGCCTGCAAGGCCTTGGTGCCTGTCTCCCTGCCAGCCTTGCCTGCCAGCCTGTCTGGACTGCAGCCTCCCTGCCAGCAGCAACCCCACAACGCATCCGGAGCACAGCAAGACCTCCAAGCCATCTGCTTGCCAGCTCACTGGCAAGAGGGAACAGGGCTTACCCATCCACAACCCCACCACTGGCCCTCACCTCGGTTCTGCTGCGCGGCTTTCTGCAAGCGACGGCGCTCGCTCTTTCTGGGTACGCTTCTGCTGCTTCTGCTTCTGGAGGAGCTGATGAAAGATCCATCTCAGCAACCAGTCACCTCCACAGCACCTGCACCCTTTACCCCTGAACTGAGCGACCAAGAGTAGTGCCAGAGATCTCATTTTTGTCCTAATAGCTTTGTTGTTAATAAGTCTATTTTTGGATTCACACACTTGCCTTCATTTCTTTTTTTTAATAAAGTCTTTCTGGAAACTTTAGTAAATGGTTTAAGGCCTTTGCAGGCTTTGTGGGGATGGGTACAGGATAGCTTTGGGATGGGTTAGGAAATACCTGTGGGGCCTGAATGGGTAATTAGCTGTGGGATGGGTTAGGGATATAGCCAGCTGTGATAGATAAAACCTCCAGTGCAAGCTATAGTGGAACGTATGGTCACCCTCCAGGTGCCACACCTAATGGTCCCTCTTATTAATCAATAATAATAGTAATACATTATCCACGCAATGTCAACAATAACAACACAACTCTTTAATTAAAAACGCACCCCTGTTCACTGATAACAAACCAAAACTCTACAGCGGACAACAATTCTCCATCAGTGTGATGAGACAGGCTGAAGAAGCAAATCATCAAGCACTTCCATTCCCTGTCTTGCCACATCCACTGCCTCCAGCTGGGGAGTTGCACCACGATATGTTTCAGGAGGTTGCGCTGCCTTCTTCACTTCATGTGAGGCTTTGCTTGGGGTCCTTGCACACCTCAATATCGATCAGATTTCCGCCCTTGCCCTCCAATTCCGCAGGCTCCATGTCCCATTGCCTATTGTTGGAGGTCCACACAGCCTGCTTCTGACAAGACCGTGGTTAGCGCTGTGCGACATGACGATTGTGCAGGAATGCACGCAAGCTTCCATGATCCTCCTCAACGGGATTGGCACATGCTGCATGGTGGTGAGAACGTACCTGGCAAACCTGTTAGGCCAGGCGATGCCAAAGGCATTCTCCACCACCACGCCATTGCACTGGACAGCCCTGTAGTTGAAGCATCCTCTCTCTCCATGGGGGAGGAGTCTGGAACTGTAGGGCTTCCTGAGGCTAGGTTGTTTGAGGGAGAAGGTGTCACTTCCCCTCAGCTACATGAAGGATAGGGCACAATCCTCACCCTTGCACGTGTGTTCGGGCAGGGCGGTCTGGCCTCCTGGGGAAAACACCACAATGAGGGTTGGCACTCTTCCAGCCTCCTATTCTTGAGGTGTACTGGCATTGTTTTGCTATAACTCGCGGGCATACTGACAGAATAGACCCGTTGCCTGAAGCCATCAATGCACATGAACTTTGTACGTCACATCCGACACGCACTAGCGCGACTAGCAGAACAGATGCTCACTGCAAGAAGCCCTATGTAGTTTGAAATAAAGTGGAGACCCCTGGCCTACTGCGCTGGCGGCTTTGGCATGGCATCTCAGTTTGGCGTGGCTTGCCACCTACTGGCTCCAACGGTGTCGGGGGAAGTTATACTCTCTCGCAATACCACTGCTCTGCAACTTTCTTCCTCAGCCTTCTTCAGTGGAGGGGCACTGAGGAGCTCCTCCTTGTATTTCTATCGATGATGCCTGCACCACTTCTCTGACCACAATGCTGATGGTTTTGTGTGGCACCCTCAGCCGCACTGCATAGCTCCTGTAGGAGGTCCCTGAGGCCAGGTGGCGCAGATGAGTGTCACCTTGAGCCCAGTTCTCCAAGGCTGGCCGGAAGCTGGTGTTTGCCTTGGTCAACCTGGGTGTTCAGGCGCCTGCACAATTCGTCAAACATGGCTGGAGGCATCCTCATGAAGTTCTGGAATGCACAAGAGTCTTCGTTCCTGAGCTCCACCATCAGCTTGTTGTAACAGTCTGTCCTCTGCTCTTCTCTGGCGAACCATCTTTCAGATCCAGACTCTTTTGGAGTGGCTCCTTTTCTTCTCTCAGTAGTACGAGTTCACAGAGCTTGCAGATGGCTTCGCACTGTGCAGAACGATGCTGTCGCGTCTGCCGAAAGGACTTTGCTTACAAGTCCCATTGCGGATGCGACCATGACTGGAACTGCTGTTGGGAAGACATAGAGGCAGACGAAGGTCTGCCAGTAGGTCTTGCAACCGCTGCTCTGACTGGTCTGAAAGAGAGATCAGACCGTAGTTCCTCCCCCTTTTTTTAAGGCGGTATCGGTGTCCCTTTGGCAATCCTCTAGGCATCCTCTAGGCACTCCATCTAGGCACTTCCCTAGATGTAGACACATCCTTAATATCCGAGATAGGTCCCCTTCACTGCGAACGTTTTTTCCATTTTAAACGCTTTGTTTCCGTTCTGCATCCGCTCCTGCATCTGTTCACGTGTTCTACTTCCGCTTCCCTCCCTGCGTGCCGGGCGGATGCGAGTTGCCGCCAGATGCGCACGGATGCCCTACGCGGAATAGGTTAAGCGAAGACTTGACATTGTATCTAACTGCATGTGGTATCGTAGCAGGATGTCTTAGCAGATGATGCGAGCGGATATGCAGAAATGGACAGCGAACTGAGATACACTTTTCCGCGTCAGAAAAGTTTTAGGCAGCCCAAAAACTTTTGGTGCGGATGAAACGTCAATAGACAGATGTGCTGGATGCGATAAGAGGAAGCCCAAACGGAGGCAGTGAGTACATCGCGTTTTTGAACGGGAGCAAAGGTGTTTTGTCCTTTACATCGTCTTTGCACTCTCGTTAGTTCCGGTGTGACATGGTGCTTAAAGACTGAACTGAAGGCAAGCGGTAGTTCTAGATGTCTAGGTCTGATTTTTTTTTTTTTTTGCCAATATGTAAGACAGAGACATTTATTTGTTGAGAATTGAAGTTGCATTTGTTTGACTATTCTGACACATAGTGAGGTATTTTTTGAAGGGTTAGAAGTATTGTCTGTGGGTGTTAAATAGCTTTACATCATCAGCAAACAAAAAACACAGTTGCTCTTTAATATGATCACAAGAGGTCATTATGTAGAGTATAAAAGAGTTGGTCCTAGAACTCTGCTTGTGGGGACACCACTGTTGACAAATACAGCGTTTTCATAGGATGCTCCCAATTTTAACCATTTGCTGTCTGTTTGACAGGAATGCTTCTGTCCAGTAATTGCAATGAGTGTTCCAAAGTAGATACCATTAAGATTTTAATTTTACGGAGCTTAGTTTTGTGTCGCTGTACCAACCTGAAATCCAAAGGGCTTTACAGAAAGTCTGTGAGATTGCGGTCTATTGCCTTTAGCCCTTGATCAAATTGTGTAAGTCATTAATTGTAGTCCATATGTTTTTACAGTGTAAGAGTTGCAGATTACAGGATAGTTTTTTTCTGAAACCAAATTGTTTGTTAGAGAGTAGGTTGTTTGCCTCTAAGTGGAGGATAATCAATTGGTTAATAATTGATTCAATGACTTTACAGGCAATGCAGCATAAAGAGATTGGTCTGTAATTTTCCACTAGGCTGGGGTCTCCCTTTTTTTTTGCTGTCCCCCCCCCTTTTTTTTTGCTGTCCCCATTGCCAATCTCTGTCCTGCCTCTACCACTTCTATCGTAGATCACTGCAATCTAACCTCTCTCTAAGATAAAGTGACAAACCCAACAGATTTTAAGAATGTTAAGGCTGTCCTTGGATGCTGTTTGAACAGAGGAGGAAATACAGATAAGGATCACTTAAGGTGGTCTCACTCTTGTTTCTGAAGGAAACGATCATAAGGACAGAGCAAAATGAAAAAGAAAGAAAGAAAATGTTGTGCCACTACATGTTGTGTCCAGGCTAAGTGCTGGCGTGAGGAGAGAGACAGAACTGATGTCCTCTCTCTCCCAAGATGTCCATCCTAGCACCTTGCTGGCTTTTTCAGCTATTCAGCTTTTACAGTTGTCTGTAAAAGACAACTTTGACAGACAAGTTTTAAAACCACCACTACTATAGCTGAACATTTTATACCGCTAGCACTCCTATGTTGGGAACCTATTTATCTGATCATTTTAACTTAATAGGTTTCATAGAAGCCAGAAAGAATGTACAGTGCTTGTTCATATTCTGAACTGACTAAAAGCCTTTGAGGATCAGATTATACTGTGGAACAGAAAATCAAAGCTTTCATATTTTGTTTATTCACATTTACCATATCATAATGGCTGCTCAACAATTTATGTTCAGTATGAGGATTATAGACCCAACAATAAAATGTAATTTTAATAGTACCCATGGTTTCTGAAGCAGAGCACAAGAGTTTCCTACAACTGTTTTCTCTCCTTAGGGAACATAAAAGCCAGCAGAACAAACAATAATTCGTATTCATAATATGGATATTACCTACTCCTGTTCTTTTATTGACTTTTCATTTTGATTATACCCTGCCTTCACAAATCTCCAATCAGAGGTACTGTTCAGCAGGTTCTGACCTGTTCTGGAGAACTGGTCGCGGAAAGTTTGAGTAATTCGGAGATCTGGCAAATACCACCTCTGACTGGCCCCGCCCGCATCTATTCTTTGCCTCCTGAGTCCCAGTTGATTGGCTGGGTCTTCTTTTGTTGCCCTGAACAGGAGAACAGAGCTGGACAGCAGGTTAATGGGGTGGGGAGGGAATGGCTATTTTTCAGGATCCTTCCCCTGCCACACCCAACAAGCCACACCCAACTAGGCACACCACTCCCACCAAGCCATGCCCACAGAACCGGTAGTAAAATTTTTTGAATCCCACCACTTTCTCCAATCTATTTCTAATCCTTCCTCCACACCAACATCTAAGTCAAGTGAAATCATGACCTTTAGCAAAACAATATTTTTAATTTCCCTAAGAATGTCTCTTGGTGGTCTACAACTCTGAAAGAGTTCTGATGCCCATATCTCTCCACATGTGCAGATATGATAGCTTAGACCTTGCAAACAGAAAACAAGATTTCTTTAAGAATAAGCAGTGTTCATAGACACGATTCCTATTCTGTTCAAATCCAAGGGGCAGAGATCCTCAAAACATGCAGTCATGCTACCACGTGCCAAAATAAATATCCCGGCACTGAAACATTGAGCTGGTAAACTGCTGTGGGTTATTTGGCCTCAGGACTTCTTTTATAGCCTGAGGTCCATTCATAGAACATAGCTCTTGTTTTAGGCCACACTGAAATAATAGGTCCAATACCTTTCTTTAGATCTCAGGCCAGGAAAAGAGAAAACCAAATGAAACAGGCTTTTCTGCCAATGAGACAAATAAAGCCTGAGAGAAGCTGGCTGATTTGAAGCCTTCACTTCAACATGTAAGTAAGGGGACTGAATGAGGAAAGGTGTGGCCTCTGTGACCTGTTCCTCAAGTTGCCCAGTCTGCATAATAGGGTCAAAATAGGGTAAGTTTGTAGCTATCTGTGTCTGAACAAACTAAATGAGTGCAACATCCAAATGAGCCCATGTTTAATTTTGTTGTCTAGATAGTTTTACTAAAAACAACAAAATAGATTTAAATAAGTAAATAAATAAATAAATTCCTCCAATGTTTCTTATTTGGAGGTTTTTCCCCCCTTTTAGTAGAGAATAAGTACATAAAATTATTTTGCTCCTAGTTGAAAACTCCTTTTGATTTTTACATGAAAGCTTCTTTTAAGAACTATTGAAACCTTTCTTGCATTCAGGTTGATCTCCATAGCTAGAGTTTTGTTTCTCTTTTATCTATCATATTTACCTATCTCTTATGTACCTGTCTCCTACTGTCTCTCTTCTTTCTTTCTTCCTTCCTTCCTTCCTTTCTTTCTTTCTTTCTTTCTTTTTCTTTCTTTCTTTCTTTCTTTCTTTCTTTCTTTCTTTCTTTCTTTCTTTCTTTCTTTCTTTCTTTCTCTATTTATATCTATCTATCTATCTATCTATCTATCTATCTATCTATCTATCTATCTATCTATCTATCTATCTATCTATCTATCTATCTATCTATCGTCACCAGAATAAACTTTTCAACCAGGCTTCATTTATTTTCTTCTTGAATTTCAGAGAATTGTCCCCCAATCCAGACACCTCCCCATTCCACCGGCTCCAATATTGTCTGAAAGAAATATGCAGGTTGCATTCAGCCAAGTTTTCATCTGAGGTCTTGTGTACTAATGACATGCAGCCAAGGGTGGGGAGGAAGGTTAAAAACTCCCTCTGTTGCACCTCCAAATTAATCATGTTTAAAAATCTGGCTTGAGACAATGTCAAGCAAAGATATGTTTCTTGTTAAAGCTTTAAGTTGTATCACAAAAGCAGAATGTCTATTTTGCTAATAGCCAGTATCAATTTTCATGCCTTTTAAAGCCATAAATATTTTAAATATCAAAGCATTTCTCTTTGGTGTATGTTGGTATCTTTTTCTCCTAAGAGCTTTCCTGTAATGGCTTTTCTTTTTTCTTCTGCTTTCTTCTGTTAAGCGAAATTGATGCATGATATAGTCTGTAAATGGCTGATTAGCTTTTACCTAGGCAACATTTTTCTGCATACCCTGCCCCATTGCACTGCCCCAATTTGTTTGATTATTATGGCTTTTATTTCTAAATTGCAGGTCTTGAAAAGATTATACCTGTAGATTAAATAGTTGCTATTAGCAAACTAAAACTACATACCTTGGAAATAACTCCCACTGTATTCAATTAAGCTTATTTCTAGCTCAGTAACTGCATGTGGATAGCAGCCCTACTTTTCAAGTATTAAAACATTTTGGGAACTTTTTAATGCTACCCAAATGCTATGATTTGTTTGCTTGATAAAAAGAGATTTTCCTTTATATGATGCCTTTCTGTTTCGTACAATCTGCTCTTTAAAATACTTCACAATTATCATCTATTACAGAAGTGTAGCAATAGGTAAAGATTTTCAAAAAAAAATCTCTTGATCCATCTGTGTAAAATGTGAAGAATTAAGGTAAGAAATACTCATGTAATACATACTACCCTCTGAAGGTAATTTTTTCCCCTTTTAGCTGAACTAAGCATAGTCGCACTACAAATAGTGACTTTTGGACAAGTTAAAACATGGAGATATTATATAATGTTGATATGCCAGATTAAAGCTAAGAAACAAAGTAGAAGATTATGGAAAAATTGAAACAAGACAATGCACACCAGCAGTTTTCAAACATTCCAAGTGTTTTTCTAAGATCAAAGGACTATTTAAATCTTATTTTTACCTGGGTGAAGTATCTATATTGTTTCAGCCATCAATAGACAGAGATAAGCCACATTTATACACCATTCAAGAGACAATAAAAAAGCTATGAAAAAAAACAAAAAGATCAGAACACATGTTCTCCAGCAGCCAACACCCAGATAAGCAGGGATTAACACCAGAAAAAGAATGGGACAAGGAAAAAAAACCCTAATCAAGGAATATTAAGGAGAAAACCATATCCCCAGCAACAGCAGCAGGGCAAGGCACTGTATACTGAATAAACAAGGAGCAAAACCCCATACTCCCAAGCACTGATAATGTTACCTAATCCTATCTTTGTCTGTTTGATTTTTATGGGTAATTATTGTAAATAGTTGAACTTTATGGTTGCATGAGAATTCTTTCCTCAGTACAGTTTTATGTGAATATACAACATACACAGAGATCTTTTTGTTATTCAGGCCATTGATCAAGATGTAATCCAATAAAGAAAAATCTTCAAATATTTGTATATTGTATGCAAAGCTAAAACTATACAGATGCAATTTTAACTGGGTATGCATATTTGTGTGTGTGAGAGAGAAAAACAGAAAGATTTATAGACATGGAGATGATCATTATTAAGCCAAATGAATGCTAAGATACAGTCATGGTTATTTAATTCCCAAGGGAAAAAAAGCAGAGAATAAGGAAAAAGAGGAAAAATGGTGTTTAAGGCAATCTTTGACAATCTATTCTAAAATATTTGCTGGAGTGAGGGAACAGTTTGAGGAAAGAACATCCCCAGCTGCCAACATTTCAGAATCTGAAATAGAGACATATTTTCGCCAGTCTGTCTCTCCTATAACAGTCTATAACCTACTTTACTGTTCCTTTCAATGCTTTCTTTTTCTCAAATTTTGAAGAGCACTGTCACACTATCATCAATTCCATTAACAAACTGTGTTTTTCCTTTTCTGAACAGATTAGCAAACAAACCTTCAGTTCACTCTGGCAAAGTCTGTGAAGTGTGTTACCCCACGAAATCCTGGAAGCATAATGTCATAACTATTTGACATCATGTTCCATGACTTTCACAGCTTTACTGAACAGTAACTTAAATTCATGTTTAAATTATCTCTAGATGTATCTTCATCAAATAATAAAAACTTTATGAAGCAGATAGAACAGGAGATGGCATATTTTTTTTTGTATTAATAGGGATTTGAGTGCTTTATTGCCTTGGACATGGAACATTGTAAAAGTTGTGTGGTCATAGATATGTCCTTTAAAAATAAACAATGATTACTTAAGGTTGAATCCCAATCAGACATTATAGTATGATTATCTCTTTATATATAACCCCATCATTTAAATATGGACTAAACAAATACAGTATTCAAATATTTAATTTCTGAAAATGCAGTATAGTATTCTAGACATCAATATTACAAAAAGGAGACAAGTAAAGCCACTGTTTTTTGGACTTGAATTAAATTATATAATCCTGTTTATCTGATTCCTGGTACTTTGGAGAAAGTGAATAGTGGTTCTAAGACTGTTAATCAACAATTCTACCTTTTTGTTTTCAATAACTAGTTCTGGTTTTTTATATATTGATTGACAGCTCATGATAGATAATATATGACAAGCAATTAATATCGCTTCTCTTTTTTCTTTTCAATAAGTTACATTTACATTTATGAACTTTCTTTGATTTTTACAAACAGATTGGGTGTTTTATTTCTTAGTTTATTGGCAGTACATATAGAAGTTTTTTGAAATAGCTTACTCCCTCTAGTTTTAATGAGGGCAATATCATAATGCTTGTCAAGCTTGCCAAAGATCTTACCATATGCTCAGGGGTAGGATTCTACCAGTTCACACCTATTCGCTAGAACCGTTAACTAGAATGCTAGAATGTTAACATTCTAACCAGTTCAGAGAACCATTTGTTAGAAGAAATTACTGGCCTAATCCTGTAAGGAAGGCAGGAAGGAAACATTCTGGTGTTGCTTACAGAAACTGCCTCTCCGTTAACCTTTATTACATTCTTGCCAGGACTAGACTTCCTGTCTCAGGAATGTCTCTGGAGATTTTTTTCCCCTCCTTTGCTGGTACTTTGCTTGTGTGGAGTGACCATTCAAAGATACAATGGCACTGAAAAAAGTGACTTATGACCATTTTTCACACTTCTGATTGTTGCAGCATCCTCATAGTCATGAGAGGCCAGGCGAGGAGATGAATGTCTCGATGTGAGTGATATTGAGTTGGCCACACCCAGCCAATAAGATGAGCACCAAGCCATGTCCACCCAGTCACATGACCACCAAGCCACGCCCACCACCTACACCATGCCCACAGAACCAGTTGTTAAAATTTTTGAATCCCACCCCTGCACATGCTCCAATTGTTAATTTATTGCTTTGATTCTAAGAGCTTCTTTGGATAAAGGTTGTACAGGCTCTTGGTTCCAGCAACTTTGCATGCAAGTCAGAATGGATTTTCAAGTGGTGCCAAGATTTTGCAATAAGATTCTTAACTATATTCTGATCTATGGCTGTATTAAAGATTTGAAGATTTTATATGATGAATGGTTGCAGGAACCTAGAAGAAATTTCCTGACAGTGAGAACAATCAGTTGAATGGCTTGCCTTCAGAAGTTGTGGATGCTCCACCACTGGAGGCTTTTTAGAAGAGATTAAAGTCAGATGCATCACATGCAAGTCACGTCCAACCCAGCTCTACAAAGGGGAAAAATATCACAACATGTTACTTGATGGCAATGTGATTCCGTAAGTTTGACACCCGTGGATTAGACAGCAATTTGTCCTACTTGAGCAGTGGCTTGGGCTTGGGCTTGGGCTAGAAGACCTTCAATGTCATTTCCAACTCTGTAATTCTGATATTCTGATTGATTGATAACTGATGCCATTGCTTTAACTTAAAATGGACACTTGAACAGCAACCACTCCTCTGGACAGGCTTTAGACATGCTTCTTGGATATTTCTGAAGAGGAGTTTTACTCACTTGGAGTTCCCCCAACGTTTTATACAATTTTGTTTTATTTTTATTCCTAAATCCTAAATTGTATGTAAGAGGGACAGCCATATAAATCCTTTAAATCAATCACTCCTGAATAGTTAAATTTTACTTTATTAGGCTTGTGTATGGAACTTGTCAAGGAACCTTCTTTTTCTTTTTGATTTGGCTATACAGCATCTTGTTAGCCCATTAGAAATTCTGAAAATATTAGATGAATTGTAATAGAGAAGAGTATAAAAGTGCTATGTACAGATGATACATATTCATTTCTAATCTCATTTTATTGTTCTTTGTCTACTTACTCTACAAACTGGCACTCAGTTATAATTTTGATATGTTAAGTGACTTGGATTTTAGGTTGTAGACTGATTCTTATCTTTGATATAAAGATCCCTGGGAAGCTTTCTCCTCTAGAATTTCTGAATTTATGCTGTAATTTAATAAAAATTTAAAAGATCTGGACGAATGGCATATAGTTCATATGAGTATCTAGTGTACAATGAATTTAATCTCAAGTCTGTTTTATATTTTGACTGGTCTTTTATTTATATTGCTTATATTACTTAGCAATCTTCAAACAGCTGAACGATTGTCAGGCAGAAGATTAAGTCCTGTCCTTTGACAATCCATAATTGAAGGCATGTAGTAAGAACAGGAAGCAAGATCCTGGTTGAGTTTTAACTGGGGGTGGGTGGGTATTTTCCTAACATGAAGAACAGTTTGACAATGGAACCAATTATTTAAACAAGTTGTAGACTCCCTTACATGTGTTCAGTCAGAGGCAGGATGGGCATCTGTCAGAAAAACTTTAATTTGGATTCTTGCAGAACACATGAAGTGAGAAAATAGCAGAAATGGCCCTTTCCAATCAATGACTCTGAAATTCTATTTTGTGCTATTAAATAATATTATCTTGGGGAAGTATCCTTCAATATTTTACTGTATAAATTGCTGGTTATCTGCTCGAATGTCAAGCATTTCATTAGGTATTAAATTAAAGTAAATAACCTAATAATGTAATGTAACCATGGTGCCTGATTGGAAGAAGAACTTTAAAATTCTCTCATTTTGAAAGTTATTATTTTTGGCACCACCAAAATCCCAACAAGTATTGCTATATTTAATTGCATATAATGCAAAATATACTTGAAAAATCCTTTTATATATGCACAGGTCACATTATAGGGTAAGCCCAATTAAAATAAGCTGTGAAATCTAGATTGATGCAAACTCACAAGGTTATTATTTTGGACCAATTTACCTATAAAGAAATAGTTTTTAAAATGGTTGTAAAACTTAAAACAGCTTTTTTAATCTCAAGAGTTCTTCTTGGCTCTGTTCCTTAGCTGAAAGAATTACATGGAATGGATATTAACAATTTCTGTCACTTTACAAGTTTGAATATCCGATTCTTTTAAATTAGTTGAAGGTTTCTTCTGCTTTGATTTTAAAATGATGTTAATGCAGAAAAAGTGGTTTTGTGTATATTAGCCATCTCAGGGACTGTTTATTAAGGATTGGCTGCTATTCATGTGTTGGATCATAAATTCTTTGGCTTGGGCTGTCCTATAATTACGTATTTTAAACTGAAATCCACAGGATTGTTAATAGGACCTTATACTAATTATTGTGTCTCAAAGATAAATGTGCTTATTTTGGATATGCCTTCAGTATATGGAATGGGTCAAGAACTGTGAACATGGAACTGGACAAAAGAATTATTATGCAGTAATAGAAGAATAAATCTAAATACAATGTACAAGAGTGGATTGTTGAGCTATGCTGTATGTCTACATCTGAGTTAATGTGAACCTTCATACTGAAGTACATGATGGTGATTTATCATTTAAATTAACATAAATTTAACTGCTTTACCTGTATTGTTTACATGCAGTAGGTTTCTCGGTTACTTGGGAGATATTCGGACAGAAATTTGGTGTATTACATCCAAAGTCTGTAAAAAGGAGTCATTTATATGAGGTTTTATGTAATAGTTCAATAATAACTCAAAGATGTGATCTTTCAATCCATTTGGTCAAACTTTGTGAAGTTCTTTTATTTTTCCCAATCTTTTTCACTCTCACTTTTAATGTTACATCAGAGAGATACTGTCCCTATTGGAAGGAAGATTCAAGCAGGGAATCAGTCTGGAACAGATATGAAAGGGCAAGGTCCAATACTATTTGAGGAATATTATCTTGCATTCCTTTTCCACCACAGGTGGTAGAAATTGGATCACAATTTCCACCACCAGTTGGTCCAAGCTTAAGGTGAGTTAGTATTGTGTAAAGATACAATTGTATATAAATATAAGGTTATTAATGTATTAATTATACTTTTGTTTAAGAATAAAAGCTGGTCTTTGCTGTAACCAGAAAATACTAAAGTTTAACATGTGAAAATGATAGATTAGAATAGATGAAGGAAAGAGAGTCTGTATTGGCAATTGCAATTCTGCCAAAAGATGATCAGATTATCTGAGTAAGAGAATTGCAAACAATCTGGCACCGATAATCAAAAACATAGTTGGGAAACAGATGTGGAGTGCTTCAGAGAGTCTTCTTAAATGCAATGGAAAAGGTCTCAAGTAATAAAATGGAAAGGATCATGGCAAGAAATATAGGGTGCTGACACTTTTACGACCTGAGATGCTTACAATATACAGAAACAACGTTTTGTTTGCTTTCCATACACAGCTTGATATCACATGCTCGGCAATCCGTGCTGCCACTTGGAGTCAGGAAGGACAATATATTTCCCTTTCCAAATAGACCTCGTGATTCTAGTCAGGTGTAGAAAGGAAATAAATTACAGGATACATTTTATGTCTATTAATCAATTGGTTTGTCATTTTCCAAACCTTGAGAAAGAAAGTGGCAATGGGTAAGGGGGATGTCGGGAACAAGCAACAGAACAGAGATAAGTTTGTCCTAAAGGAAAGCAGAGTTCTTGCTTGAGAGATTGGGTTCCAGGATAAATATGTGTGTTACAGGTGAGGGAGCTTCACTGAAAGAAAAAATACATATGATCTTATTGTGCTTTTCAATTATGCACATCTCACACAAATGGGATGTTAAATAATTATTTATTAGGAGCTTCAGATTTACAGCAAGGATGAGCCCCGACCCACCAGCTGACATGATGTGTGTTGACAGGCTAGCGGTCAGGCTGTGTTCCTGCACTACTTTGGAGAACACGTTTTGAACTATTCTTATCAGCAATTTACAACACTGCAAGTTTGAAATATATTCTACCTAGTAGCACAGGGATGTCGCAATTACAAACAAAAGAGAAAGAATGGGGAGAAAGTTTCATTGACAAAATACTGTATAATTCCCAGGTAAATGCATGGTCATATAAACTGAATAAGAGAGATGCTAAAACTTTTATATAAAATAGGTATGTCTGAGATGGATGCATCCTATGCTAAGCTTTGTTATATGTGACAATTCCATACTGGATCAGGATTCAGTTGAGACTTTCAAAAAGAGATTGGACTGCCATTTGTCAGAAATGGTGTAGGGTCTCCTACTTGAGTGGGGGGTTGGACTAGATGACCTACAAGGTCCCTTCCAACTCTGATTATCTGTTATCTGATTCAGGCAATGATATGAAAATGAATTACCTAGGAGTTATGGAAATATGTTTTAAAAAACCCATAAATTTGCTAAACAAAATGCAAAATAGCTTTGCTCCTCCCTCATTCCAATTAGCATATTAAAATAATAATGAAGGCATTACTAAAGAAATTGTATTAGACATTATCTTTTGCAATTTGCTTAATTTCGAGTTCTAAATAGCCATCAATGTAAACACACATGCAAACCTGATGGAATTATGTGCATAATGCAAGTCACTAGTTTACTTACAATAGATTCTATTCAATATTTATAAGCACCTTATTATCTTGCAAAATATTTTATAATTATATAACATTTCCCAAATTAGTATTAATCTTATTTAATATGAAGAACCATTAAAGGTATTTTAAAAGCCTTTGGATCATCCTTTTGGGGCATTGAAGAAATGTACATGGCAGCTGAATCCATTGGTTTGGCATATTTGCCAGGCCAAATATTTCCCTGCTGGAAAAAGTATGACACATTATTCATAGAATATGCCACTTTTTCATCTACTAAATTGTGACAGCAGCGGCAATGCATAAAAAAGCTTATGGATTGATAATCACAAGATATTTGTGTAGATATTTTATGAAAGGGGAATGGGGTGCATAATTTTCTCCTGAAAAGGAACCCAAACTGCAGG
This sequence comes from Laticauda laticaudata, assembly GCA_004320025.1. NCBI lineage: Eukaryota > Metazoa > Chordata > Lepidosauria > Squamata > Elapidae > Laticauda > Laticauda laticaudata. The sequence continues at coordinate 20,571 of BHFT01004643.1, forward strand.
CATTGCTGTTTCTTTAAAACTGATTTCTTTAAAAAAATATTTTGGCAATAGGATAGTTTTGCAAACTTTCCTTCATCAAAATATTTTCTAACCATGGCTTATACAGTAAGTAGCAATAGCATAGCAATAGCATTTAGACTTGTACACCTCCCCATAATTCTTTAAAGTCCTCTGTATGGTTTACAGAGTCAGTATATTACCCCTGTGAGCAGAACTGAAGTCATGTTGGATGGTCCATTGAATTAAATAAGGAAGTTTCTCAAACACAGTAGCTTTGCCAAATAAGGAAGTGTTCCAGTTTGTGCACAAGAGAGAGAAAAAAAGACAGAATGAGGTTAGAACAATGGGGAATTGTAATAAAGTGCTGATGTGTCAGAAACTGTGTAAC
>BHFT01004644.1:5368-49905 GCA_004320025.1 Laticauda laticaudata
ACCCCCCCCCCCCCCCCCCAAGATTATAATGAAAGGGTGGTGCATGAAACATATTTTACCATGCTGTGACAGTTGGCATTCACAAAGCCTTGCTTGGGGAATTGGATTGTGTTGTAAATGCAGCATGCCAAGTTTTTTTTCCATCTTGGTGTTCAGGCAGTGTTAATCAAATTTCAAAAAATATATATAAGAATCTGGCTGAGCGTATTGTTTTGAAAAGTAGTGCAGCATTATTAATGAACAAACCGGTTTGTCCTGTCCTGCTGCCATGGATCCCTCAGGCTTGTTCTTTCTACTTTTTCCCAGTTTTGTTTTCTGTCTCTCACAATCAAATCATCATTGTTAGCCTAAATATGTGATTTTATTTTCAATCTATAACATGTGGTTTAGACAGGCTGAGACACAGTACAGATGCATATGCCCTCATTGGGCCAGTATGATATAACTCCCTGTTCAAAGACTGGCTGTCTTAGAAACATCTTGTAGCTTGACAAAGTCAAAGAGGACTAGCTTCCTTTACTAGCATCTTCAGAATATGTTTAGCAGGGAATGGCCAAATTTGTGTAGTTCTTGAGATTTTTCTATAGTTTCTTGTCAAACATGTAGGGATATGTGACAGCAGACAGAACATGCCATAGAATTAAAATATGGTTGGGCCTGTACCATTCAAAGCTATCAACTCATGTCTCCAGAAGATGAGAGTGTCTTAAATCTTTTAAACACACAGGAAAGAAATTTGAAAGAAAAATGGATGTTTGTTTAGTTTTGTCGGTTATCATAACTGGCTTCAGTCTTTGACTTCATCATATTTCCCATATAACTATTATGGCAAATGTATTAGACATGCTCCCACTTTAATAGAAGGTAAAGTAGCAGAAACAACAAATAATGAAGAAATCAACAAAAAAGTGGGATGATTAAGGCTGACCCATAATACTCTGTATACAGTATGCTTATAAAGCTATAATGTTCTGGGACCATTGTTTGAATAAGTCACAAATGGCTAAGTTCACGTTACGCAAATACAGTCACTGGATTCACACAATATGTAAAAACAAAATCAAAACTGCAATATGATTTTATATTTGTGAACTCTGACTTGGTTGTGTTTGAAGGAACATTAGATCTTTTCAGGCATCCCTTTCCCTGGGTTATAGGTCACACATGGTTCGGGGTGAAATCAGTGGACCTAAAACAAACGTGCTGGGTGCTACAAGGCTGGTAACCATCTAAGTCCCAGCTAGTAATTTAATATAAGTTGAGTAGAGCTGCCAGTTGATGGCTGCCAAAATTGGAAGATCACTAGAGTTTACTGAATCTTTTGGCTGCCAAATGATCATCCATATTTTTGTAACCTTAATTTAGTTGCAAGCCCATTTGAATTTTATATCTACCGTGTTTCTCATATAACAAGGCCGGGTCTTTTTTTTTTTTTTTTTGAGCCTCCGAGAGACCGGCTAGGACGTCTTTTCAGGGGTGAATTTAATTTCTCCCCCCCCCCGCGCACACAGCATCGTCTCCAACAACAGCATCTGAGTCGCTCCCGCTTTTCCCCGTCCCCATAACAACAGGAAAAAAAAGATTTTGAGGTACCTGGAGTGCCACCTGCTGCGTTTTGGTTTAATCCTGAGCAGTGGGTGGGCGGGAGAAGAGCGCCGAGCGAGCCGTCTCTGCTGCTGCTACCCTTGGTGCTCCAGCCTCGGGCTCTGCAAGTTTGCAAAAGTCCGCGGTGCGCAGCCCGTTCCTGCATTCCAAGCGCCCAGGCCGAGCTGCAGCGTGTCCCTCTCTCGCCAGTGCCATCTCCAATAACAGTGGCAGCAGCGGAGGAAACTGTGGAAGTTACGAGGTGGCTCCCCCACCGAAGAAGCAGCTGAACCGCTTCCACGTTCCGCCAGCCGCTGCTGCTGTTGTGTGGAGATGGCGCTGGCGAGAGAGGGACAGCTACAGCTCGGCCTGGGCGCTTGGAATGCAGGAACGGGCTGCGCACTGGGACTTTTGCAAACTTGCAGAGCCCGAGGCTGGAGCACTAAGGGTAGCAGCAGAGAGACACTCGTTTGGCTCTTCTCACACCCACCCAGCCGCTCGGATTAAATCAAAATGCAGCGCACAGTGCTCCCAGGTACCTCAAAATGTTTTTTTTCCTGTTGTTATGGGGACGGGGGGAAAACGGGAGCGACTCAGACACTCTTTGTTGGAGATGGCGCTGGCGAGAGAGGCGCCAGCCCGTGGGAAACGTGGAAGCTACAGAGGCCTGAGAAGTGGCTGAAATGCTGCCGGACATCTCACGCCAAAACACCCGCCTGCTGACCCGGGTAAGGGAGCCCTCCGTGGTTCCACCATGTTGGCTGTTAGGAGCGGCTGATGGTGAAGCATAGCTGCCTGCAGGTCACTCCTAATGGCAAGTTCCCCCTTTTGGGGGGAGGGGCTTAACTTTATTTTATGCTTAGAAAACATGCTGGGTCTTCCTCTTGGGGGGGGCATATTGTTGGAGAAACATGGTAGCAGCAGAAAGACTATATATTTGATTTTGTATTAATCTAGAGCTGAATGTAGAAAAGTTGCACAAAATTAGGGCCATTATAAAATACATTTCAGAATATTGATATTATTGCATTGTTTTGGCTCAGTTTCATTGTCAATCCTGCCACCCAAAATTGGGTTAGCTTTTTTTCATATTTACTAGTAAATGAATTAGGACTTGGTTTATTACATTGTGAGACTTTAATAATGGTAAGATATTTTCTGTCCACCTGTTCATTGCTATCACTTGAAACTGTACCACTTCGCCGCTTGTCAAACACCCACTGTTCTTCTAAGCAAAATGCTCAGAATTCTTGAGTGTAAATGTATGGCTGTAGTACTGTAAAAACTTTATAGAGAGAGGGGAATGGCACCACAGAAAGCTGAGTGATTCTGGCTAAACTCTTCCTAGGGAAATTCTTGCTTATAGTTGATATGCCTTGCTCTCTTGGTGCAGTATGTCACGCTGGAAAGTCTATGGAAAGACTAAACATGTGGAAAAAGTATGACGTCGTACTGTGGCATATTGATTTTGTCTACAAGTTGCTACTTGAGATGGAAGATGACTAAGTGGAAACAACTCTTGGGTGGTAAAGACAACCTCCTAGTGTTTGTTTTATGTCACATAGGAAATAGAGGAAGGTATATTGCAAAATCAGTGGCAACAGTATTTCATGAATAATATATCCTGTGTCCATCTGACCTGAAATCTTTGGGGTTTTGTAGAGCAGAGAAAGCATAGGTAGGAAATATTGGTTCTATCAACTACAGCAATGGAATGAGGAGACCTTGTATGGTGATCTAGCATCAATTCAACATGCACACAGAATGTACACAAGCATCCTGAAAGCTCGGCATTTCTCTACCTTTTTGTAGCTGTTGCATTGTTATGAACTCGACAAGGAAGGTAAATTTTCCCAAGAGGTGTTTGATGTCCTAGCATTTGTTATTGACTGTTTGGTAAATTGCTTAGATTTGGAAGCAGTAGAAGCCCTCAGACAAATTCTACCAATGATCTGCCATAGAATATAGATCTGAGGGCCTCGGGAAGTTCAGAGAAAGAGATTCTGCAAATAATTCCAAGCAAGATGTATCCGTAGTGATTGTATAAGATCAGATTTGAAAGCATCAGTGCTCAGCATGAGAATATTAGATTTTGCGTTCCTGTTGATATTAAAAAATATGGGGTAAACCTGTGAACATCAACTTTTCCTCAGCCAGAAACACAGGAGGTTGCACTGCTAGTTTGCAACAGAACCTATCTATGGAGGTGTCAGCAGATATTTACAGAGTAACAGAGTTGGAATGGACCTTGTAGGTCATCTAGTCCAACCCCTCACCTAAGAAGACCCTACATGATTTTTGACAGATAGCAGTCTCTTCTCGAAAGCTTCCAGGGATGAAGCTCCCCCAAGATAGCAATATGCTCATTTTCAAGCAACTGATTATCTTAGTTTTAATAGTTTTCTTTTTTAAAACTTTAATGAGACTTGCCTTTTGTAAGTAAACTGAAACTTAAGAGGAATGACCCTGGTATGTTCAATTCTGAAGTGAACAAGAAATGTTTCTTTAAAAGAAAAACTGTATAATATCTTTTATATGCAGACATGCTTTGCAATTTTATATATACACCCACTGTTCTTCTAAGCAAAATGCACATATATGTGTGTGTGTATGTTTATATGTATGTGTGTGTGTATGTATATATATATATGTGCTGTTCAACTTCCTTCGGGTATTATCCCACGTCATTGTAGTTGTGCTTTTAAAGTACACATGTAAAGCACACATGTAAGTACCCGCGAAAATTTAAAAACACACATACACACACACACACACACACACACACACACACATATATATGCACACAGACACCACACCGGAGTTCGCGCACAAGCAGACACACATAATATATCTATGGTGTATGTATGTTATGTATAATATGTATGTATGTATGTGTAATATTATATATAATGTATGCTGTTTTAGCTTCCTTCGGGTATTACCCAAACGTCAATTGTAGTTCTGTTAAAGTTGTGTCAACGTTTCAGCAGAAATCTCAATCTGCCATCCTCAGGCTTTCTGTATGGAAGTGGGTCTCACAGTTTGCCTGGGAACATCGAGGAACTGTGAGACACACTTCCATACAGAAGCTGAGGATGGCAGATGAGATTTCTGGCTGAAACATTGGCTACAACTTTAAAAGCAACTACAAGTGCGTGGGATTAATACCCGAAGAAGCTAAACAGCACACATGTAAGTAACCCGCAGAAAAGCTTGAAAAAACAGATAGATAGATAGATAGATAGATAGAGATAGAGATATAGATATAGATATAGATATAGATATATATCTTTGGTTATTCAGGTTTTCTCCCGCATAAAATTGGAAGTATTTTGGCGACATTTCGACGAAATCTCATTCGTCATCTTTTGGCTTGTGTCTTCGGCTTTGTGCTTCTCAGAGTAATGTGAGCTTGCAGAAGCATAAAGCTGAAGACACAAGCCTGAAGATGACAAATGAGATTTCGTCGAAATGTCACCAAAATACTTCCAATTTTACGTGGGAGAAAACCCGAATAACCAAAGATCCACATGTTGACTGTCTGATAAGAGGTTATGGGAATGCGGCTGTGATGTGGAGAATTATGGGAAATCTATATATTCTGATATCACTGCAGTGCACACCTTTTAACGTATTTTTTATGATTATATGCTAAGACTGTAATGCAAATGAAATTGAATCAGTGCCATTTGCCTCTGAAAAGAACATTCTTTCTTAAACTCATTATACCTAATAAGTCAAGCTTTCTAAACAACTTGACATTCTCAGAAGTTTAAGTCATGTATAAGATCTGCTGCCATTGCTAACTATTCTCAAAAAAATGTTGAGAGTTAGCATTTACAGCTTCACTAAGAAGCAGTCCACTTACACACATTGTTTTTTTGTAAATACATGTGGAACAACATGATCTCTCTTTTCAGCCATGCCAACACATATATTTTTGCTGTAACCACCAGGTCTCCATACTACGTAATTTCACATGAATCAATTTCTTAACTGTCCCTCATTTCCACTTCCTATCGATAAAGCATGATTAAAGTTAATACTATACCAGTAGTGCAATATATTCTACTCGATGGAGTTACATTAGAAAAAGGTTGAACCCTTGTGTCAAGGAGTTCATAATCTTATCAATTTTCCCCACCTTGCTCTTCGTAAATTAGACATGATAATTAAATAAGCATAGCTTATGGAAAGTCTTTGTTTTTGGGGAAGCATTTATTGTAATGACAACTTAAAACCCCTCACATGAAGTGGTCATTTTCTGTTCCTTAATCAGCATTCTGCAGCTGGCCAAATGCTAATACTGATGTATTTCATTTAATCACTTAACAGATTTTGCTTTTAACCTTGCGTTGGGCACAAAAAAATTTAATTTGGGGGGAAGAGCGGGTATGCACACTGATTATCTGACACAATGACCTCTGGACCCAGAAAATGGGGAACTGATGTTAACTGCAGCAGGTTTTCTGAGAACCTACTGTATTAGTTAGTGGTTAGCCTTTCCAATCTAGTCTTGTAGTATAATTCAGCAAAAACATTTATTTACTTTTCTGAATAGACTGGAAAATTCAAAGCATTGTATGCAGAAATTTCCAAAAGTTAAATATGCTGTGGACATTATTAGTATCTATTTAAGACATGTTTAATGCTTGAGATTGTTTTTAATTAGAAGGAAGAATCTTTGCAGTCCTACAAAAAAAGAATCTACTCTTATCTAATCAGGGGATTTGAAGGAGACTTTTTGTGGGAGCAGGAAAAGTAATATTTCTGTTAATAATACCGGCATCCTTTGGGTAAAGTAAAACTTCCAGGATTTTCAGTGAAGTATGAAGGTGATCCTGTTTGGCCACCTTGCCTAACTAGACTCTTAAGCTGGGTCAGGTTACTATTTGGGTGTAAATGCACTGGAAGATTATTGCTGTAAACCAGACTAGTAAGGCAAAGTGCATCCTGGAAGAAGGAAATGACGAATATTCTTATATCTTGCCAAGAACATTGCACTGGATACATCTGTGTAAACACAAGAGATTGAACTTGACTCCAAAGTAACTTAATTTTTTTAATGGAATGAATTATTTTTGTGGTAATGTCATCATAAAAACGTCCTTTGAGAACTATATTCCTGATGTCTGTATGGACATATTTTCTAATTTTCTAGCCATTGCCACCTTCTGGGATATTTTTTTAGTTTTTCAGTCCAAACTAGGGTCCTGAGACATAAGCACACCAATGTGCCTACCGTCCCTGTCCTATTGTTTCTTTTATATTTTTTTTAATTTTTCTTATATGTATCCATGTATTNCCCTGTCCTATTGTTTCTTTTATATTTTTTTTAATTTTTCTTATATGTATCCATGTATTCATAACTATGTTTTTACTTATACCTATTATCTTGTAACCAATTGACTAATAAAAATAAATAAATAAATCTAAATGTTTAAAAAGTCCAACATTGCCTAACTTTTCCAAGTCCTTTCCCCCAAGTTGGATAAACACTGTTTTTGAGGCCATCTTGATTTAAAACGTTCATGGGAGTAAAGCAAGACAATAATGATCTTTCTTGGCCAGGAAGTACCTTCTGCTGTTACTATTAATACATCTATTTGCCTAATTAAGTGTCTTTATTTTATAAAATAGGATGAACAATCTGTCCAGATGTTAGTGAACTGGAATTCCCAGCAACTCTGGTCAAAGTCTGGGGACTATAGTTGAGGAATTCTGGGAAGTATTGTTGATATACTTCTATATCAACTATATACCAGCTATATCTTAATTAGTTACAAATTTAAAAAGTTATGCTAATCTTTAGGCATCCTGATCAGATTAAAACAGATAGCATGGACATCATGCAAGAATTTAGCTGTACAAACAAGCCTGGATTATCTTCACAGTATATCTGAACACAAACTAACTACATCTGAAATATCCCAGATATAACAAGTGGGAGAGTGCCAGACACGTAAATAATTAAATCAAGCTTTCTTGACACTAAAAAGTTAATCTGATATGGCAAACTAGTTGAGTGGCATAGTTAAAAAAAATAGACTAAGCAGGAGGTAGAATACTTTGTGTTGAAAAGATTTATGTAAACCTCAAAGCAAAAGATAGTATATAGTCAAAATGGAAGATCCAAGGCTACATGTTTCTGAGTACCGGTTGTACCCAATACATGTTTTATGCTCATGACTAATGATATTTGGTTGGGCACTATGAACTAACATTTAATGCTTTGTTCTGTTCTAGCAGAGTAGCACTTAAGTGTGGGGGCTGCGGTGGCTCACATAGTAAGACACTGGGCCTGTGTACTGCTGAGGTTGGCAGCTTGGCAGTTTGATTCCCATGAGTGAATAAACCGTGTAGGGATAAGAAAGCCTCCTCCGAATGCCTCTTGGCATTCAGGCGTCCCGTGGGTAAAGATAACACTGCCCCAAAAAATTCCTTTCACAGAGGCAGCCAGCTACCTCGGTGATCCCTGGCTAACACTTGCCATATGCTAAATAAATAAATAAAGCACTTAAATTTCTAATTTTCTGCAATTTAAAATTGGTTCTTCTTTATTTTGTTTGATAATTTGGATATCAAGCTATATACCTGGCTGGGTCCAAGTATACTACTGATATGAGAAATCAATGTCAACTCTTTCTTTCTCTCTCTTACTTAGCATGGCTTTGGACTGCTTATACTAAGTGGATGGTCTCCGGACTACTGCTTTATTTACTTAAATGCTATCTTTAGATAATTTAAGAAAGGAATTTTAGCTTTTCTTCCTTGCTTATTCTGCTAACGTTCATGCTCTTGTAATTCATATATTCAGAATGATTGCAAGTGCTTCCTGGAAAAGTCTCTAATGCTAGGAAAGGTGGAAGGGAAGAAGAGAATGACCAGCAGCAAGGTGAATGAATCCAGTTAGAAGGGCAATGGGTGCAGTGTTGGAAGAGTTAAGGGCAGACCATTGAAGAAATCTATGTGGACATTAGTGGTTGAAAATAACCTGAAGGCACATAATCCAAGGGTTCTACCTCTCTGAGCACATTGGATGAGTTCCCATTCAAAAGTGGCTTTATTTTAAAATGTAGTTTGTATGGATGAAATATAGTTGGAGAGATGGGATGGAGGTCTTGCACAACAAGGCCTTTTGTTTGATATCTGCAGAGTTGAATTGGAGTATGACCATAACCTCAGCAGAGTCTGCTGAAGGATTTTCTGAACTTCCTTAGAACTGTGTAGTCATAAAACTGAATGAAGTGATACTTCTCTTTTCTTGCTCAATGTTGTTGTTGTTGTTGTAAGACTTAAACCTTTTACCACTTTACCCAATCCCTTAGCACCGGGTTTATTTTTTTAAGGAACTTTACAGAGCAGATGTAAAGATTACAAATTTTCCAAATGGTCAGCAAGTCTCAAAGCAGCATTTTTGTAAATGGGGGATTTGGAAACCTAGTGAACTGCAGAGCACAAGATTTACTTTGGCTGAGACACCGTCTGGACCACGTAGGCTGCCAAGAGGTTATGTGGTACCTGCATGAAGGGAGAGGCTGTGGGAGTGGCAGGTTTGCCCTTCGGGGCTGCCGTTAGAATTCTCTCAATAAGGTTTTGTCCAAATAACACAGTCCGTTAAGTCATGTTAGGTAAATCTGGTGAGCTTATTGCAATAGTAAAGCTGCCTTAAACCTTGTCAATGCATCTTGGAGGCCAAAAAATATTATGTAAATTTGTTTAATTAATAAATATTAGTAGCTAAACTTTTTTCCTGCTAGCTTTGGAAGTAATTAGACAGAAGGGTTGCTGTAGTCCCTTATAAACAGTTGGGATGAAGATATAGTAGCAGACATCTGGTTCTTAAGTTTTAGTCCTCAGTTAACCTTTTCTGTATCCTGCCACTGTCAAAACATCGGCTAGCAACACATATGCTAAACCATGTTACAAAATAAGGGATTTGGCTGAACCAAAATTAATATATTGCGTGAGAAACCTTTGGGCTTTTCGGGGGGAGAACAGGGTAATGCTTTAGACTAGATTAATGGATTGCCTTAATTGTGAGCACCAAACAAGAACTTGCTTCAGTCTTGTTTCACGTATACTTTAATTGAAAGATTTATACTGGCAAGCAAAGTTTCTTTAATGGAAGGTTGTCTACTGATGTCTGTTGATCTTCTGTCCAAAGACTCTAAGCCTCCAGGGAACCCTAAATTTCTTGAAAACAATTTTGAAAATCAGGATGAGATAAAATAAGGACATATACATATTTTTCATGGAATTAAATTCCTGCTGGAATTATAGTCATTTTAATAGTTTTTGCCTTTTGTGTATGCAGGTAGAGAATTTTTGCACTTGAAATCTGGATCAGTTAACATAGAAGTATCAGTAGCTTAACCAAAAGGAAATTAGACATGATCTTGCTTTGCAAGCTTGGATGAAGCAACTTTTGCATTAGGAATGATACATATTATAACTAAAATTTTACATAATTCCTGGCCAAATGCATTAGAATCAAAGTGATTAAGGGATCACCTGTGGGACTTACATATGCTGTCCTTCTAGAAGAGTGTTACCCTGCAAATTGAAATAGAAAACTTAATTCTTAAGTATAAGGAAATCAAAAAGAACATTTTTTTCACTATATTACATAATATGTGAGACTTTGTGATTATTTTTGTTGGTTTCTTCTGCTATCAGCTATTTTCAAAACTTTTGAAAACACAACATGATTATGGAAAACAAAATAAAACATGATTATATAAAACATGTGGGCCAATTAAATGTACATAGCAATAATATTTGACTGGCATTCCTACCTGTTGCTCTGATAATGTTCAGAACCTTAAAAAATGGCCAAGATTGTTAGTAATAGTACGGTTGGTTGCATATCTGCCAGACGTTTAAATTGGAGTTGACATTTTATTTTATTATTATTTGGAAACTGCAATCAACACAGAATATATGTACAGGAAAAAAACTCCCAATATGGCTTTAGTTGCTGAGTTGCTTTTACCCCAAAAAGAGGGCTGCTTCTGTTTGCAGTGGAGTCTCTGATTCAGAAGTGGAAGGAATTAATTTTGTATTTCTTCTATGCCACCTTTCATACTCTTCAATTTTCTGCTCAAGGGAACTGCAGGAAGAAGAATTGGTTGTAATCCCACTACCACCTACCCTGCCCCCTTATGATAATTGAAATATTTGTTCCTAGGATATCTCTGCATTCAAATGTGCATGTGCCTGGAGTGTGAGAAAATTAAAAAGGAACCGACGACACAAGTGTGTCTTAATCAGGGCTTTTCTGCCATTTTAATCCAATCTTGCACAATCTTGTTCCATTCACCTACAGATTGGATTAAAACTGAATAGCCCTGATAAAGACACACTTGCCTCAGTCCTTCCTAATTTTGATAAAGTCAACAGATACTTAGCAAGATAAAATACGTTGGAAGACAAAATTGTCCACCCATTCTGTGAAAGGAGGGTTTATGGTCTATGCTTGAGTTTTCTGCTTTCTCCTGTCATTCTGTTCTGCACATTCCTGGGAAATTGAACAAACAAGCTTTATTATCGCCCACCTAAGTAAACAGTTGAACTATGTACCGTTCACAAAAGAGTGCACACACGTGAGAGTGTTTGACCATATCTGGGAGGGAGCAGAGTGTTGTTTTAGATTTAATAGGATCCATTCCTCCTGCACCTCCTATCTGAGTCAGAACAGAATCAAGAACTAGCATGTTTGAAAAATCAAGACTGGCAAGAATCATAGTGCCATAAAGTCAGTGTTTTAATGGCTTGAGAATTGTTTTTAAACCCACCTGTCATACATAAATGCCACACCCCACCAGAGAGTTTTGCATCTTCATTGGCTATTATTAGGCAAGATCATGGATGAGGCAGTTCCACAGGAAAGAAGCAAATTAATTCACCTCTGTTTGTCCCCTTGGCAATTTAACAAAAATGGCAGCTTTCCTAAAAGTGTATTGTCACTTGAACTGGCCAGATACTGTAAAAGATAAAGAAATTTGCCATACACATTTTTCTGTTTGGGGTACTGAAAAAATAAATGTACTTCTTGCAAGCTTGCAAACTGTTAATGATACATCAGTACTTCATTTCCTAAGCTGCTTGGCTCAGAATTTTGGACTTGAACATATGCACTTGATTGCTGTGGCTGTTTTACTTTTTTTGCCATGTATACATTAATAAGGATTAAATAGAATAATCTGAACTTTAATTATTTGTCTTACTGAAAAGAGCAGAAAATGTGACATCTTGAGTAGGAAATTATTTGGCTTTGGACAATCCTTGGATAGATTTGAAGGTTTCAATCATAGACTTTCTTTTGCTAAAGCCACAAATAAGATTTCCTTAGAATCTGATTGTCTTCAAGATGGGTGTTCTGAATTAGCACCAAGTCAGTCTGAAAAACAACAAACTGGTTAATAAACTATAATTTTTGAGTGGACATTTCAAGTCATGAAAAAGAACCTATTAAATTTGCTGGCTTTCCTGAGAGCCATATCAATAAAAGTATCTTCACTCTCTGCACTAATAATACTTTTATTATGCATTATTGGGCACATTAGTTGTATAGTTAATAGATTGTAAATATTTATATCTTTCTACAGTTAATTTATAGATTGTAAATATTTATATCTTTCTACAGTTTCATTCCTAACTAGCAGCTTCAAGGTATATTTGTGTGCTTGCACAGATTTGTGGCTGGTAGCTGAGAAGTAAATCTTTCAGCGATTTGTAGGTTTAGAAAATCTGCTTCTCCACCCTTCTGCTTGTCCCTATGATGTTTACTAATCTCACTTGGCACTCAATATGGGTAAAAGCTGCTTAATGCTCAGAAAATACACTGGAACTGGATTAAATGTAGAAATGACAGACTCTAGTAGCTAAAGGATTCAGCTGGAGAGTGGATTAAGAGCCAGGCTCAAGGAAACTGTCAGAGCTGCAAGAACTCCTTTTCGGTCAAAAACCTTTCTGGCACATGTGATGAAGTCATGGTGGAGTTTAAAAAAAACAAAAACAAAGCCAGAATCTATATATCACACTAGCCTTATGTTATGAACCCCAGTAAGGCTTTATACAGTAAAAAAGCAGGTCATAGCCAGCAAATCAAGTACACCATCCCTGCTCCTCTAATGTGAAAGCTACAGAAAGGCAATATAGTAACTTTGTTCTTATCTATTTTTTTTCCAATACAGTATATATCTAGTGAATACTTCTGGTACAGCAAAAAACTGATAACTGACGGTCTAATAGATCCCATGTAAAATTGCCAGCTTATTTTACAAAAAGCAAAATTAGGAAATCTGGAGGGCTTTGTTCAGGCAAAGCAAATCATTTGAAACTTGGGGCTCTTTTTAAAGAATAGCTATGTTCACATATCTCCCTCCCCCTTTGAGTTGAATATTAAGTTGATTCTAAATCTGAGCTTCTGGGTCTCTTTCCTCCTCGTCAAGTACTTTGACCACTCTACCATTGTGGCATTAAAATTCCTGAGCACACAGAATTGTGTCATTAAAACTGCATAAGGGGTGTGTTTTGGAGAAAGTATGTGGTCTATTCATATGAAGTTTGTAATAAACTTGGCATTACACATACAAAGTACATTGTTTAATGCTCTCATACTGTGTTTTTGAGTGAATCAGATATCCTGATTCAAATGAAAACTTTATTCACATGTTTAATTTGGTTATTTAGTTGACCCTTTGTCTGGGTTTCTTGGTACAATAAAAAAAAGTCATTTTTTGAGTTGAGTTCAACTCTTGTTGATTTCAGGATATACCATTGCTTTTTGCAGAATGTGTATGTCAAAATTTGAAAGATGGTGGCAGTGGTGTTGTGATAAATCATCTTACTGATTTTGACAACACATACAGGGACAGATGGACCCTTGTGGACATATCCATGTGCTAAAGCACTGAACCACAAACTAATCAAACAGGCCAGATTCAGTGGTCAATATGGTAAAGGATCAGGTTAAAACTAAACAGCATACTATTTTGTATGAATGTAGCCACTGAGACTGTCTTTGACCTGATTAAGTATATTGTATAATCCCAGTCAAAATAAAACAGGGCAGAATATATGGAACGTGAGATAAGAAGGACTCTTTGGAAGCTAATTGAAGACCAAGACTATGCCACATGACATGGGAGAAAAGAAATATGGCTGCTTTAAGAAGACAGATCTTGCTGTGACTAGGCCTTCATCTAGATCACGGGTGTCAAATTTGCAGCATCATATTGCCTTCACATGATGTATTGTGAAGTTTTCCCCTTCGTGGAACTGAGGTGGCCTGTCTGTGACACATTCGGCATATATGGGCCATCAGTTTGATACCCCTGATTTGGATGGTGAAGATGCCCAACTTCAGTCAAGTTTGAATAGCGACTGAAAGTCCTTTTCACTTTGAGGTTCCTGTGATGGGTAATCTGTAATTAAATTTCCTAAACTTTCTGATCTTAATCTCAACATTAAGTTAAACAAATTAGTTAATATCTAGGTATTTTGATGTATCCTTTGCAGACTTGGACTTTCATATTTGCAGAAAATTAGATTTTTTTTAGTAAAGAGGCTATTCAGCTGATTTTCCCTTTAATGTACCTTTTTGAAAGTAGATTTTCAGCACTTACTACACCCACAATAAAATCTGAAAAGAGTCTGAAAATAATGATTACTACTTTAAAATCATTCTAGGTGTTGATGACAGATCTCATTAGCTGCAAGATCATGCATGCAATTAAATCTTTTTTATTCAAAGTATTAAATATAAGTGGGAGAGAGTATTAATTACTAAAGCATGTTTTATGCCAATATTTATATTTTTCTTTTTTTTTTTAAAGTGAATATTCTACATATGGTCTATATTGATAGTTTGGTGCTGATGGTCTTAAAATTTGAGGAACATTATTTTGAATGAAATCTTTGATTATGTAAAGTGCTCCATTTTACCACTGAAACCTACCTATACTCTTTCAATTAAACTCCTGTAGTATTAGAAGCCATGTGATCATATATGTCTGGTCCTTGACCTTGCTTATCCTCTGTTAATACACCATCTACTGTTTTCAACTCTTTTCTTGCAGTAAAATCTGTTCAGTCTTTTCAAATCTCCTATCAGCAACCGAATGACTGTTGAAGAAAAGTTGCATTGATGAGTCAATAAAGTGAATGCAGTCTGAGTTGGCATATATAGGTGTGTCCATTATGTCTGTTCTGCAAAGAGGACAAAAGTGAATCACAGTGTATGAGTTCATGAGTGACATGCAGAAAGAGTTCACAATACCCCTGGCATCAGAAGCCAAAACTTGCTAGCAAAACATATCCTGTTTGCAGAGCTCTGATCAGACAAGGTTTATTCAGAACCTTTCGATTCTGCAGCTTGACATACTGCCATACCTTGTTGTTTAGGAATTTCTGAAGCCATTTGGCAGCCTCTGTAAGTGGTACCGAGCTTGTATCTGTTACTTCGATCTAATCCTCAAAGCTGTAATTCAACACATAAACATTCCAGAAGGATATTCTAGTGGATGGTGCAGCCTTTAGGGCTGTGGATAGGAGAATCTGAAAGGATCCTTCTAGCCATCACTTGTTCATTTCCCGCAAGTTCTCACTGCTGCTGCTAAATAAATGGATTAAATTATACTTGCCTGCAAACTCTGATACTTCTCTTCAAGCAGATGGAGAACTTGTTTTCAAAAGCAAGGCCATAAGTTACCAAAGTAACAGAACTAACCATCCACTGATTTTGGAATGTAGTCGCCTGCAATTTCAAATTGCAATTATCCCGGTTACCTTATCCAAGGCTCAATGGTATACAGCAGGAAGCTGGCTTATCTCGTAGCACTGTAATACAGGACCTCTCTGGTTCCTTGAAGGCACAAGGCAAATGGGCTCTGATAAAATCATGAAGTTTGATATCTCAACCTTGGCGAAGTCACTTTGGCTTTTATGTATTGTAGTGCAGCTTATCTGTTGTTGCAATGCTAGCATTGCAGCTGTTATTAGGTCCCAGCATTGAAGCCTTTTTTTTAAAATTTTTTCAAAGGGCAGTTCCTGAGTTTTCTTTATAAAGAGTAAAGTTCTTCATGGAACACTTAATTCAAGTGAGTTTTTTTTTTTTTTACAGACTAGTCCCTTTGATCCTNGGAACACTTAATTCAAGTGAGTTTTTTTTTTTTTTACAGACTAGTCCCTTTGATCCTCTGTCAGCTAAATTTTCAGATTGAGTTACAAACAAATCTTATCAGTTTTAACTTGAATGTAATAGTCCCACTTAAAAACATTTACTAATATATTATAGGTAAAGGTCTCAGAGAAGTAAATAATTTTTCTTTAAATATACCTGGCTTCAGACATTAGCATTCAGTCTGGGGGAAATAGTACACTTGACGCACTAAGAATTGGTTGCATGATGTTTGGCAAAAAAAAGTGAATTGGTGACAGTGCTGTAAGAAAGTTGTTCCATTTTGCCTACTGTGTCAAATATTGTTTCTATCTTTAAAATTAACTATGGAGGAATGGCAGCACAAATATAAGAAGGGTAACAAGTTATACTGCTACATTCTTTCCTACTGGATTTTGGTTTTTAATAAATTAGGTCCTGTTTCTAAAGTGATGACCTGACAATCCCAGCTTAAATCCTTGTCAACAAAGAGTTTGAATGGCATGAATATTGCTCAATGTACAGTCCCAATTAGTTATAGTACTCATCTTACTAATCTGCAGAGGTACCAATATTTCTCCCCCCCACCCCCGTAAATCTTTAATATTAATTTCCCTGTTCATTTCTTTTTCTCTCTCTCTTTTTAGGTGAGAGAAACTGAGATTATGGATCCAAAACTGAACCTAGAGGAATTTGCATCTGGTGACTTGCCAGATGATGAAGATGCAAGGTCAGACTTAACAGTTGATTATAATGATGGTGATGAGTTCTCGGGTTCAGGAGATGAACAAGGTAGGTCTTTCTCAGTACTAACTCCTGGTCAAATTCATGTTTTGTTTTGTTTTTGCGAATTATGTATCAATGGAAATGGTGCTTCAATATGTAAAAGACCATAGTTCATAAATCTGAGGTTACAGTTCAACTTAGACTTACTATGCTGCTATTTATTTTGTTGAATACCATTTGTCTAACAAATTTGAGATGACAGTATTGAATTTCTTGGCTTTGACCTGGGAGTGGTTCCTTGGCTGAGTAGAATTCATAAACTTTGGAGAACTTCCTGCTTTGTATTTTTTGATCATTCAAATGTAACCCACCTGGTTCACATTTTTAACTTGTAATACTTCCAATACCCTTGTTTCCACATGCCCAGTTATGGGAGAGCCTCACATTGTCTAAATTTTCTAATTCTCCTTTCTGGAAAATCTGCTATCCTCTAGTTAATTTGATAACATTTTTAACACTCTTTTTGGGGGTGGGTGAGGGGTGGGGTGGGCATGGCTTTTGACATTTCATCTATCATTTTTTTCTGAAGAAGACTTTTATTCCTTCTCTGTTTCTACCTTCTGTTTGCAACTAATCTCCCAAGTGGTCTTGGTTCTTCCCAAATTCTCAACACAAACTTTGCCCTCATGTACACTGAGTTCTCATGAAAAACAAACTCTGAAACTAGCACACGGCAAGTTGAGGCAAATCTGGTGGTTAATATGAGTCAAGGACTCACACCATCTTCAAGAAATGGGTGTTTTAAAAAAACCAGCAGGTTCCTTGCAAGGCAAGCCAAAATACATTTTGAATGACTTGTAATTCAGGTCTTCATAATTTGTTGCAAGATCTAGTGAGACGGAAGTATTTGATAGAGGAATGTGCATGATCTGGTGCAAACTATCCAAAAGAACTTGACAGATTAAGCTAGCGATTGTTTGAAATACTGCATTTCACAACTTTAATATTAGCAAGGATTAAATATTGTTTTCTTTCCTGTAGGTTATACAGATATGGAGGATAAATTGGTTTCTGCCACCAGTAGCACTATGGTAGGTATTTCCACTTGAAATTGAATTTCTGAAGTAGCTGGTCATTGGCTTTCCTACCTTTCATCATGAATGATGCACTAAAACGAAAAATATCTTCAATGCATTAATAATAGCATGTTCAAATCATGGAAGGTATAATAG
This sequence comes from Laticauda laticaudata, assembly GCA_004320025.1. Classification (NCBI taxonomy): domain Eukaryota; kingdom Metazoa; phylum Chordata; class Lepidosauria; order Squamata; family Elapidae; genus Laticauda; species Laticauda laticaudata. The sequence continues at coordinate 23,075 of BHFT01004644.1, forward strand.
CTCAGTTTTACTCTGCACTGGTTAGTTTATTCTTAAGAGCATTGTGTCCACTTTTGAAAAGGAAGATAGAAAAGCAAGATGTCTGAATCATAAAAGGAATTGAAAACTGTGGTTAAAGTTGAAGGAATGTTTCACATACAAAAGAAAAAGCAGTTTACAGACATATAAATGTCTGCCCCATGCAAGAAGAGGAAATTTGGTTCTTCATTAAAACAAAAGACAGGACAAGGGACAATGTATTGAAATTAAAGAAAAAAAGGAATGAAATTAAAGAATGGAAACCTAGATGGATTATTTGGGAAAACATCCTGACAGTAAATGTAGTTAAGCAATACAACAGTCTCTCTAGAACTTCTGAGTACTGCAATTGGATTGCGATGGTTTCATGCAGTGTTTTTTCCAAACTCATAATTTTAAACCCTGCAGACCACTAATATGAATTTTGACTGACGGTGGCTGCTGATGTTTTCCCAAGGGCTCTGCAGAAAGCAACAGAGACTCCAGAAAATCCACAAAAAAGTATGCAGGAAAATTCCCCATCCTGTTTTCCTACCGATCTATCATTCGTTATTTAGGATCGCAGGATACCATCTCTAGCTCTGTTCTCGGGGAGGCGGGGGAGAGAAAGAGAGAGAGACTTTTGGCAAGGAAAACAGCGGAAGCAGCAGAAGTCTTTCTTTCTCTCCCCCAAACTCCGCCAGAAATGAGTCTTGTGAGACTTGTCATGCTGCCGCAGCCTCTTGAAGCAGGATGCCTTGCAGGGTCCCAAAGACTCATTTCTGGCAGAGTTTGGGGGACAGAAAGAAAGACTTTTGCTATTTTTCTTGCGTGCAGCCAAAAGCAGAAGAAGAAGTGGAAAGAAGCAGCCTGGTGGCCAGGCGATTCGTGTGGTCTGTGTGGGGCAAGTTCCCCCTCCTCCCTTTCCCCCCTCCCCTCACTACCTTGTGTTGTTCGCAATGCAAGCGACGCAAGCCTTGTGTTCCTGTGGGCCATGTGGGCAGCGCAGCCTTGTGTTTCCACGCAGCATGGATTAATTGCTTTGGGGGGGGGGTGACATTTCTCTGTGGACCACCAAAATTTTCTCGTGGACCACCAGTGATCCCCGGCCCACTGGTTGGCGACCACTGGTCTAGATGACCTGTAAGAAATAACTTTCTGGGAATCTGTGGTTATTGCCGAGTTACCTACTGCAAACCTCAATCTCTTCTACTCTTAAAGTAAAAAAAAAGTGTGGAGAGAAAATGTGTACTGTGTAAGAAAATGGCACAGTAGAAACTCTTAATAGCATTATTAATGTCCACAGGTAGTGTGTAACACTAGTTGCATACCTGATTCCAACAAGGAGCTGTTGTGTACTCTCCGATTTTTGGATCAGTCTCCATTATATTGCCTCCAAATGTGTGATCAGCCATAAATAGAAACACTTGAAATAAGGAGGTGGTGGTAGTAGCAAAGTCTGTCTTTTTAAAATGCTGAATAGCACTTATAGTACTACTGCTCTCAACTGGATGTTAAAGGTAGGATTGACATTCTTCTCTTTACTAGGATTCCATGGACAACTCTATTCCTGACTCCAAAAAAGATTCCAAGGATGAAATTGCACCAGCTGTCATAGACAATGAGATTATTGTACCCAAAAAATCATCTCCTGAAGGAGAAGACCTGTCTAACAAGGTCTCAATGGCCAGCACAGCCAATGGGAGCATCTTTGAGAGAACAGAAGTGCTTGCAGGTAATCATTGTTTGGATGGATGGATAAACTCGGCTCTCCATAACTAAGGAAAAGGCCATGCTTTGTGAAGCAAAGTTTTTTTAAAATCAGGAATGTCCCATACAGACGCAAATCATAATACTGCTAGTTTTAATCTTAAAAAACAACAACCAGAATGGCTTGAGTACTAGTTTACTCAAAGTCTCCATAGCTATTTTTTTTAAAGAGAATGTGTATGAGAAGTTAGGACATATAAGTTGAACATTTCTAAGGAATTTGGTGTTCCATCTGCATTGTTACTTAAATCAGAAGGGGCACATTTGATTAATTAAACAAGGTAAAAAAACTAAAGTCTTCTGATAAAGATTCCCCCTGCTCCCCAACTGTTGATGATCCATGATCTTCACAAGGTTCAGAGTTGTGAGTTTATTGATGGAAGCATATCTCAGCAGGTATTGCTGCTCTGCTACCTACAGAAAAGCTCCTGTATCTTCATAGTAGCTTATGTTGATCGATTTCAGATACATGAACTGTTCTCTAGAAGTAGGAGTACAGATTATGCACGCAAGACACAAGCAGATCATATCCATGTATAAGTGCAGCCCTCTTGACTATTGGATGGAGGTTTTGGAATACTGAAGATCTACCATCATCTCCATTTCTGCCCCATTCCAGGATGATTCTGGAAAATATGAATTGCAATATAATAACTGCACAGACAGCAATCCAGTGTCTTTCCCCAGTCCCCAACATTTAATGTTTTTGCTGAATGGCTGTTCACCTCATTTTCAGAGCTAGATTTAAAAAAAAAAAAAAAAAGGATTTCTCATTTTCTGTCTGACTAGAAGCTTTCCAGGATCTTTTTCCAGGCATCCATTGTTCAGCCAGAAGTGTAACGGTAGCTTTGCTACCTTTATTTGGTTTTTTTCAGTGTAAACTTCAGTTTTATGTAGTGGATGATACTTATTTTGAGTCAGAACTAAAAGCAGGATAGAAAATGTTTCCCAGTAGCTATTTCTACAACTTTAACGGCAGTGGTAAAATTGTACTGTTGGACAGGAGCGGAATGTCAATGCAGGGCTTTTCAAATTTCTATGGCATTTACTCCACTTTTCTCTTTTTTCTTTCTCTTTCCTCCATCCTTTCCCACTTCAGCCCTTATTGCAGGTGGAGCAGTTGGGCTCTTGTTTGCTGTCTTCCTGATTCTGCTCCTGATCTACCGCATGAAGAAGAAGGATGAGGGTAGTTATGACCTTGGCAAGAAACCCATCTACAAGAAAGCTCCTACAAATGAATTCTACGCCTAAGGCTTGCCAGTGCTTGATATACCAACTCGGGAGTCAGAAATAGACTTTGTAAAAAGAAAAGGGGAAAAAAAGCATTTGGACCATGGACAAAATGCTCTGAAACCAATACTCTTTTGGATCTAATGTCAAACTGTTGTTTGTTTTTTTAAATCCTCCTTTCCAGCCCTTCCTACTAACAAATGAAGATATAAAATAAAGTATTCAGAATCCCAGGATGGGGAAGGGAAACCCCACACAAAGTAGCATGTGCTTTAAATATTGGAAAGGAAAATTTGTTGAATTTTATATTTGGGTGAAGGGGGTTGTATATGAAACTCTTGCATTTGGTTGTAGTGCTTCAGCTTACCTGGTTTTATAGAAAGTATTAAGAGGACTGTCTCATAGCCAGCTTAGGGAATCACAAAAGGTGTGACCAGCCACTGTCATCATTTTTTTTTAAAGAACAAAAGTTATTTATGAAATTTCCTACACTACATGCATCATAAATTAGCCTGGGTCTTGAGAAAATTATTCAGTAGCTCTGCCTATAGTTTGGGCCTTGCTGAGAGAAGCAGTTGTTATGTAAAGAAGGATTTCCTTCAGATTTCCTTTTTTTGCAGAGCAGATACTCAGTCACCTATAAAAGCAAATTGTTAGAGGAATACCATGTCTTCCATTTTGTAATAGGATACTTTTAGTGAAGAGGATTTCACTAAAAAATGTCAATAGCTGCCTATAAAATCCATCAAAATACTGCTTAATAATAATAAGTTTTATAGTCATTCATAGACATTCACTTGTAGTTCCTCCCTTCCTGTTGCTGGACATCTTTCTACCAAGATAGCATTTCAGATAAATGATTGCACAACCTGAGAATGTTTCAGCTTTCTGCATTCATATCATAAACGATACTAAACAAGTGACAAGAAGATATTTATGTATTTTTTTTCCAAATAAAAGCAAAGATGTGTTTGTTTTTAATAGAACTATTTATAGTTTCCAAGATGGCTGCTCTGTTTTGGGTAACTTTTTATATGTAAAACACTAATATAATGAAACTCCTAATGATTGTGAAAACTATTTAAGCTTTATTCTGTGTATTATATATATATATATATATCCTAGATGCAATAATCTCTGCTTAGAATTAATGTTTATGTGCAAAATTGATTTTCTCTGAAATAAGTGTAATGGGGGGGAGGTTTTTTTAGCTTTGTAATATATTATCGTTACTATAGAGGTATATTTTTTCAGTAAAGTGCACAGTTTTTATAAAAATACCAGAAGGACTTTATGCAGTTTTTCTGCATGGGTGATGGGGTTACTTTCTCTGATTTATGGAGTTTTGTTTTGTTTTTAATACCAGCCTATTAAGTGGAGCAACAACTTCACAGAGCCACGAATGGCAACTGAAAGTAACTCAGATAAACTGAGATCTGGATTTTGCTCTTAGCTTCACTTGCATGGTCAGTTGGTAACTTGGGTAGGAGGCCTTGCTTTGAGGGTGGGGCTGCTTTACAAAGATAATTCAGCTTGCTTAAGAAATAGCACACAAAGTGGTCTGGAAGCACATGGTACGAATATTTCTTTCTCTTAGCAACTTGGTCCTTTCGTGAAAACAACCAAGACATTATAATGCTAAAGCAAGCTTTTGTTCCCTTTCAGAACTTTGGCTGATGCTCTTGGCTTTCAAAGTTCTGAATGAGCATACAGCTATTTCTCCTCTAAGGAATAGAGACGCTGATTGTATTTGGCAAAAAATGGCTCGGGGAGAATTTGCGATCCATCTGTAGCAAGCTAGGACAGATAGAAGATTTTGAATAGCCTGCCTCTTCTGTACCAGATCAGACTGAAGTGTGAAATTGCTGCAGCTGGGCTGGTTTTCAGGTAGAGGACATAGCTTGGTGAAGATGCTTGTACTTAGTACTTTAATTAGCATCCTATGCATTCCATTGAAGGATCATGCAAAGCTGCTGCTTCAGAACAATGACGTGAGGTGTATATTTTTATCAAAGATTTTTACTTGGAAAAACCCTATTAATTCCAAAATTTTAAGGACTTCAGTCAATGTGGTGAGATCAAACTTATCAATTTTGAGGTGCGCTCCCCTTATTTTTAGACTATTGCTTATACGGCAGAAGTTGTGATTCAACTTAGTAGAAGCCAAAGGGAAAACAGCTTGAGGCATATAAATTCCAACATATCATCTTGATCTTTTCCTAATTTTGCATCCTTTTAAAAGTGTGACATAATTTTGTGCTTCCCTTTGCAAAACTCGTGTTACTAAAAGTGGCCTGGGCAAAGCTGTACCAATGTTCATAGTTGCATAAGGACTGTTCTCCCTTTTCTGCTCTTGGCAGCAAATTCATGCTATGATTTTTATCATGTCATGGGATTGCTAAACATGGCTAAAGTTAAGCCTATGCTAAGGGTTCTATTTCAGCAATAGCATCATTCTTTTTGAATTGGGTCTGCTTCAGGAATTGTTTTTTTTGGGGGGGTAGGAGGCAGATATAACATATAAACACCTGATTAGCATTACTTGGAAAATATGGATCCCATGTCTGCCTTTGGTTGCTTGAATATTTCTTGTATATCACTTTCACTGTTGCTGATTTGATAAAATAAACTGGTACTTTCTAACATTCTGCCTTCTATAATTAAACTCTGAATCTTGGAGTGGTGTTAACACTCCCCCTCTACCCCGCCTACTTTTTTCGGGAAGGCTCTAAAACTCTTTTTCAGTCTCGGTTTTTAAGATGTCTGGAGTTTAATTTCCAGCCAGCCATGAGATTTGGAAAAACTAAATGGTCTAACCCACAGATATTAAACTCACATTGTCATGGCAGCATCACATGACGTATCGGGGCTTTTTTCCCCTTCACTAAACTGGGCACGGCCATGACCAGCACATGACACATTCAGCTCCATTGGCCAGAAGTTTGACAGCCCTGGTCTAACCTTTCAGTTTATAGTTGCCTGCCTTGAAGCTAAAATGATGGCTTCTGTGTTTCTGGAAAGAAGATAGAAGTACTACTTAGATGGTGACCACAGGTTGGTCTCTAGAGAAACCAGATCCATCCTTGTCTAGACAGTGAAGATTTGACTTGTGCATTGTCAGTCATTTGCTGCATCTAACCCTAAGCCTGGTTCTGTAAACGAGTAAGATAACAAGTTTAACACTAACTTTCTTAGACTGAAGAAGCTATTTGGATAAGCAGTGAAGTGCTTCAAATCGGCAAGAAAAAGTCCAGTTTCACTTTCAGAAAGCAGTCTTAAAGGTTCTGTTCACAAGCTACATCACAGGAAACATTTATGACATAGTGTTATTTGTAAGCCAAATTATGGTATGTTGAACTAACCATGATTGAAAGCAATGTGAACCCAATTACTGTTCAGATCATAAAGTGCCATAAATGGCACAGAATGCAGCTTAATAGTGAAACCCATGCTGTAATTTTCCATTAAATAGAGAAAGGGCGTTGGTACTTACCTGATAACGCCCATCCTCTGTGAGCTGTGAAGAGCATCCAGAAGTAGGAGGTGCTTCAGTTCTTCTGGAAAGGCTGGGCTTAAAACTCCGGGATGCTCCTCCTCCTCCATGGGACACCTCAGCATCCCCCAGTTTTGCGAAGACTGCCAAAGTCCGGAACTCATCGCCTAATATGGATCCCTGTGAAATGGAACCCCCCAGATGGAAAGAAATTGGTGGGGCTGGATGCTCTTCACAAGTCACAGAGAACGGGCGTATCAGGTAAGTACCAACGCCCTTTCTCCCATGAGCTATTCAGAGCATCCAGAAGTGGGACATACCAAAGCTTGGCCTGTTCCAAAGCTGCCTGTCCTTAGGGAGGGACTCTGTCTGAATCGAAATCCACTCCTAAACTCTGTGGACCCCTCTGCAGGACTCTTCTGCCAAATGAAGCGGTCCGCTGAGGCATAGACATCAATTTTATAATTTCTGACAAGGGGATGATGAAGCCAACTTGCCGCTCTGCAAAATTTCATCTTTGGAAGCCTGTGTGGCCCATATGCTGATGTTGTTGCACTCCTTGTTGAGTGGTCTGTAATGCCCTTAGGAACTGAGATGGACTGGCATTCATAACTTTTAGCTATGGTGGCTCTCAACCATCTACCAATGGTTGACGACACCTTTTGTCCTAAAGTGGATAGGTTGAAGGATAGGAATAAGAGCTTCAGATTTTTGAAATGCCACCGTGCGGTCTAGATAGATGCCTAAGGCCCTTCAAACGTCAAGTCAATGCCATTGATACTCCAGTCTATGAGATGTTTTGGACAAAAATTATGGAAGCACCAACTCCTGCACTATGGAAGGCTGAATTTACTTTAGGAGTGAATGATGGATCCAATCGGAGAACCACTCTATCCGCATGAAACACACATGGGTCCTTTCTCATTGACAATGCCGCCAATTCAAAAATCATCCTCTGATGTGATTGCAATTAGGAAGGCCACCTTATATGTCAGGAATTTGAGACTAGCGGTTCTTAAAGACTCAAACAGGCCAGTTGTAAGTGCGATTAATATCTTGTTGAGGTCCCAGGTGGGATAGCGGTGAATTACAGGAGGTCGTAAGTTTGCAGCACCCTTAAAAAGCTGCAGACATGTGGATGGTGCGCTATGGAACGGAGGTCACCCCAGGCTATCACCGAGGCTAAAGCTGCCACCTGTCTGTGTAAAGTATTTGGAGATAGGCCTTGGTCAACCCCTCTTGTAAAAAGTCCAATAATTGTCCAATTGATGGGGCAGTTAGGTCAATTTTAGACCCTAGCACCAGCGACAGAAAGCGGACCACATAGCCTCGTATATACGATTTGTTGAGGACCGTCTGGATGCTTGTATGGTGGCAATGGCATCCTCTGAAATCTTTAGGCCCTTAAACGGCTCCGCTTAACCTCCATACAGCTAGACTGAGCCATTGTGGGTTCGGGTGAAGTATCAGCCCTTGGGAGAGGGAAACCTTTGACGGGTGAATTTTCCAAGGTTGTTCTCTCGAAGGTCCTGTAAGTCTGCAAACCATGTTCATCTGGGCCAGTAAGGGGCGACCAATATCAATTCCACTTGTTCCTCCAATAACTTCTGGATCAACCTGGTATTACCGGGAGTGGAGGAAATGCATATAGAAGTCCGGGAGGCCACTGACATCACAGAGCGTTGACGGCCTCCGCCCCCTGAGTCAGGTACCTTGAAATATACCAGGGCAATTGGGCATTGAGAGGCAAATAGATTGATTGCCAATTGCCCTAACCCCCGCACTGCTTCCTGGAAGACAGACGGGTGGAGGCACCACTCTGCCTGATCTATCATGGCCCTGCTGAGCCAGTCCACTTGTGTGTTTAAGGCCCCTGCTATGTGTTCTGCCTTGAACGAAAACAGATTGGCCTCCGCCCACTTGAACAACTTGGCCGTCTCCAGCATCAGAAGTTTGGAATGGGTACCCCCCGTCTGTTTACGTGGGCCTTGGTTGTGATATTGTCTGTCAAGACCAGAACGTGGCATGATTGGAAAAGGGGTAGAAAACGGCATAAGGCCAGGTGAACTGCTCGCAGCTCCAACAGGTTGATGCTTTGTGATTGTTGCAAATAGTCCAAATTCCCTGCGCAGTGTGGGATTGGAAGTGAGCTCCCCATCCTACCAGGCTGGCATCGGTTTGTGATCGTTGCCCTGTAAAGTTCCTTGAAAGGACAACCCTTGTTTATCATGTTTTCCGACCACCAGCGGAGCGATCGAGAACACTGTGTGTACCTTATCCGGATGTTGGAAGTGGCTCTTCCGGATTGCTGGAAAAGGTAGCAGGAACCACTGCAGCTCTCTAGAATGGAATCAAGCCCAAGGCACAATGGAAATAAAGAAATCGGTTTCCTTAACAGCTGAGACAGCACTGCCAGGGAAACCCTCTTTAAGCTCTGATCTCTCTGGCCAAAGGCTGGATACTGTTTAACCTGTCCTGAGAGAGAAAGACCTTGCCCTCCACGGTATCTATCACTGTCCCTAAATGAACTAACCTAGTTGAGGGGATCAAATGGCTTTTATCCCAATTTATGGAAAAGCCAAGACCCTGAAGGGTCTCTAGAGTAATCTTGGTATCCAATTTTGCTTGATGTCTGGAAGATGACAATTTAAAATATCATCCAGATAACATTGTAAGCGAATAGATTTGATCCTGAGTGAGGCAGCCAAAGCTTCTAGGACCTTGGTAAAAGACCTAGGGGCCGAAGCCAGACTGAAATGATAGGGCAATATATTCGTAGTGCCGATCACAATAGCAAAATCTAAGATATTTGTAGTGAGCAGGTCTATTGGTATATGTAGACAAGCCTCTGTGAGATCTTATAGAGGTCAGGACATCGTTACTGTCTTGATGCTGAGCAGACTGGACTGGAGAGTAATCATCTTGGAACTTTCGATAAACCAATGATCTGTTCAGACGTTTGAGGTCCAGAATTGCTCTCGCAGCCCCCCAAACTCTTTAGGACCACAACAATGGAGAGTAACAGCCTTGGACCCGCTGTTCAGATGGGACCTAACGGCCCGAATATGTAGAAGATGATTGATAGCCTCCTGCAATTAACACCCTCTTAATGGGGTCCATGGACCTAGGGCTCCTAATGAAAAGTTCGAGGGGGAGGATTGAAACTCTAGCGCCAAAAACAAACCTAATAAGTGTCCTTGACCCATGCATCAGAGGTGGAGCTGTCCCATTGATCAGCAAACAAATTTTTAGCCACCCTCCAATGGGAACTGCTGTCAAGGACTCACTTGGGCCGATGAAAAAATCGCCTCTGGTGCTCTGGGGTTTCTTCTGTTTTGGCTCCCCGCTGACCTCTATCGGAAGATTCAGACCTATCCTGTCTAAAACTGATCCTGTAGCCTTGATGTTCCCTGAGATCTGGAACGTATGGCTTGATAGTAGGGCCAAAAGAACCCCTTCAAAATGACTGGGGCGTTCTGTTTTCAGACCTCCGAAAAAGAGTGGGAAGCACTTTTTTCTTGTTTCTCTATAAGGAGGCGCTCCAAGACACTGCCAAATAATTTATCCCCCAATATTGGGGCTGATGCCAACTTGCATTTATGCTTGGTATCCACCTGCCAGTGCCTGAGCCATAGCAGTCTCCGTGCTGTTACATGAGATGCTATGGCCCTAGATGAGAATTTGGACTGCATTAAATGTGGCATCAGTGGAGAATTCTGCCTCTGCAATAATTTTAGCTATGTTCTGGTGGGCTCTGACAATTGATGCCGGCAATATATCCCTCAAGTGGAAGAGCCATCATAGGGAGGACTGTGTAAAAAAAGGACGCTGATGTAGCTGCCCTAATGGCCAGGCATCAGAAACTGTGTGTCCTACGGAGTGCCAACTCTGCTCTCTTCTTCCGGTGTCAGGGCTTCTCGGCCTCATTGGGAAAGGTTGAAGAAGAGGCCAGTGCCACAATGGGCTCATCCACCTCTGGCGTTCAAGAAAATTTGAAAAACTCTGGTGCCAAATTATAATATCATTGACCCTGTTGGGGCTGGTAGGATGCTGCTGATGCCATTGATTTTGTACTAATTCAGCAAACATACGAGGGACAGGAATAGTTTCTTGCCTCATTAGCCGGTTGTGAGAATATTAGATCCTCGGATTCGTCCTGAGATCCTGTTGACAATGGATGAGGGTTTGATGTGCCTAGTTTAGCAGTGTTCTTTGCCTTGACAGTAAGGATTTCAAGAGATGCGGGCGAAAAAGGCCAGAAAAGGTAGGTTGGTCCGGAATGAGGCTTTCGTTGTACGACATTCCTCGTTCTAGTGGGTCAGCCTCTGACAACTCCCAAGTCCATCTGATGGGTTGACCCCCAACTCCATGGGAATATACTGATCCTCAAAATTCCACCTCCTCCAGAAGATCCTGGGCTGGTATGTTTAGGAATATTGGGAAATACCTGAGTTTGATGTTGTCCGTATGTGCAAAAGGATCGAGCAGGACAGGGATCCCGCATCTGAAGTGGCCGAGAAATGTCTGGTCCTGATGGGTTGCTGAACTCAGCTGCAATGCGCTTTGAAATTGTCATCTCCATCCATTGCTCATTTCGATGGGAATAGTCTCAGGTAATCCTCATCCTGTCTTAGGCCGGCGACCGTAGGGGTGAAAGTGCCTCTGGGATTAGCCGGGCAGTGCTCATTGCAGGAGATGTGCCTATGGGAGGCTGTCCAGAAACAGCCTGCTGGGCTGGGTAGATAAGTCCAAGGGCCCCAACAATGGACTTTGGGTCCCTGATCCAATTGTTGTGTCATATGCCATCTTGTCTGCCTCCCTGGCTTGTTTCTGCAGTTGGCTTTCCAGGACTAGAGGCCATCTATGGGCATCCTTATCCGCCACCTTAGAGGCCTTTTTGGGGCCCACTGGCTAATCTCAGGACTTATTTGTCTTGGAGTGTAAAGAGTTGTCACCTTCCATTGTGGATGAACTGATTCACTTGCCTCTGACTTTAATTTTTATTTTTTAAATTATTATTATTATTATTATTATTATTATTATATTATTATTATTATTATTATTATTTATGTTATGATTATTATTAATAATATTTGTACTTTGGGCTGATGCCTTCCCCTGTGGTTGAAAATAGAATGCTCCTCCAGGAGAGTAAGTCCATATATATCTATATATGCAACCCCATATCCATATCCATTATGCCTATATCTATAGTAAAACTGTGCATATGTAAACAGTATCTAAGGGTCCCCAACAAGGGAAAATCCCAAGTGCTCCAAGTGAGAACTTTCTGGATCACTGGTCCCCAACAAGGGAAACCAGCTATACAGGATCTGAGGTGGATTCATTTCTGTCCAAAACAAAACATCCTGCTATTTAAAAATGGCACTTGAAGGCTTCACTCCAAAGAAATGATCCAAAGGCATTGCAACGAAATGCCTGTTTTATAACTAGCCTGCTTATCCAATGTCAGCCAGACAAGGGAGAGCTGAACCCAGGGAGAATGAAGTGGGAAGGTACTGCCCCGGTCCCAAAATGGAAACCAGCGGGGAATGGCACCTGTGATATTTAGGCGCGAACTTGAGCCAGCCATTGAAAAAGGCAGGAAGCCAGAATCTCCGCTGCTAATGTCTGAGAAGTCTAACGAGCTGCTGCTGCTGAGGTTCTAACTTGCGAGTTAAATGCTCCTGTCAGACAAAACGGCAAGGGCAAGTGAGCTATGGCTGTGAGCGCTCCGCTATGATCACAGAGAGACAATCAGAAAGTTACATAAGGTAATTGCCTGAGGCAGTTGCCTCAGGCTGTCTGCAGAGGGGCAGGCTCTGCTAGTTGCAAAGAAACTGTTTTTAAACTGATCGAGGCAACTTAATAGTGCACAAGCCTGAAAAAAGCCACATTAAATGAGGAAGATTTTTACAAGCTGAAATAAAACCAAAAGCAAACCTGAATCAGAAAACCATTCCAGTCAGGGAGTGCACACACCACTTACCACAAAGACTGAGCTAAAACTAGGGGGTCTGGGGGAGGTGTCCCATGGAGGAGGAGGAGCATCCCAGAGTTTTAAGCCCAGCCTTTCCAGAAGAGACTGAAGCACCTCCCACTTCTGGATGCTCTGAACAGCTCACGGGAGACAGACTCTTACCTGAAACCCAAGAGAGTTGCCTTAAACCCAGTAAATTCACATGCACCTTTTAATTTGAGTATAATGGAGCACTTTTATGGTTGCAATCAAGATTAAAAGATTACTTTAACATGGCTTGGTGATGAGTTGTAGGAACAAAGAGTATCTACAATTGAAGCATATATGTAGTATATATTGTTGGTATAACTTTTTAGGGTCTTGCTATTTGATGTTACCCATTACTGAACCTCTCTTGGGTGAAATGACAAAAAATCCCATTTTGCAGTTCTACAAATCTGCAAACGGGTAAAATAGAACTTGGGGACAAACAGTAAGATAGCTGTTGCCTTGGTCTCATACTTGCAGGTGGCCAAAAGAGTTGCTATAGCAAAAACCCTAATATATCTTGGATATTTTTGATTCATTTTATTTTGTTGCCTTTGTCTCTGGGAAACCTCCTGGACAAGTCTCTGAAGTTTTCTTGGCAAGATTTTGGAAGTGGTTTGCCATTGACTCCTTTCTTGGGAAGAGAGAGGAACTGGCCCAAATTCAGTCTGGTTTGTGCCTAAAGCAGAACTAGAACTCAAAGTCTCCCATTTCTAGCCTGATGTCCTTATTCACTACACCAAGGTGGCTCTCAGCTCTTGGTTACAAGCCTGTTTTTCATAGAGAAATATTGCATGGCATTAAACCATGGTTTGCATAGCAAATTTCAACAGCTGAGTTCTATTTCAAATTGAGGGTGAGGGCTGTGATGGATGACAGCTGTGTTAACATGCAATCATCCAGTCCTTGTCTGAAAAAGACTACATGCATAAATTATATCAATATGTTAGAGTGCATCAGGGCACTCTAACTTCACCCTGTGGCCTTTTTCATGCTGGAACTTGTTGAGCTAGGAGGCACTGAGATGAAATGGAAGGGAACAGTCTGGCAACCAAGTCCATTTTCCAAGTTAATGGCAGTGTTATATGTGATGAGCAGCTTGAAGCACTCCATGAAAGGTAAAATGGTATCACCTTCAACCAAAGTAATTAAAAGTGCAAATATATATATTGGGTGCTTTCTCTGTTAAAGATAGGAAGCTTGTCAACTGGAAAATTGAGAGCCCAGGTTCAAGACCCAAGCACCATGTGATGGGGTAAGTTCCTGTTTCTTATCCCAGCTCTTGCCCATTTTGCAATTTGAAAGCATGTGAATGCAAATAGATAAATAGGTACTACCTCAGTGGGAAGGTAATATCATTCTTTGCATCTTGGCATATAGTTATCCTGGCCATATGACCATGAAAATGTCTTCAGACAATGCTGGCTCCCTTGGCTAAGAAATGGAGATGAGCATTAGCCCCTTAAATAGGACACAGCTGGACAGGGGAAATTTTTTACATCCTATTAACATGCACGCTTGCCACAAGCAATTGAACAAGGCCAGCACACTACATTTTTCATGACCACTTTTAGAAGAAGATGAAGCTTTATAAATAAACCCTTGTAAATGGCAGATATTGTGGTTTGTGCCTTCGGGAACGACCTTCTTTGGCATTCAGTGTTACCTTAAAGAGGCTTCCTATTCAGAGCCAAAGAAATTGTTCCACATTCTGCTGAGACAGAGACAAGCATGTTGCTTTGTAAAGGAAGCCATGGATATTTTAAACTGCACTTGAGAGTCTTTCAGTGAGCTGAGGAGATATCAACTTCTACTGTCCTACCACAATCAAAACTTTCCCTCTCTGTTGGGGGTTTTCCAAGCTATATAAAAGTTAAGAAAACTACATAGAAAATATTTAAAAATTTGCAGGAAGTTGGACAGGGAGAACATAGAAGGTTAGTCTAAATCCTCCTCAGACATAACACATGCAGAGGCATATAATTTATTCACACTATCTTGTACAATATCATTGCTTTTTCCACATTGCTTTTTGGCATTGGAAATAACACAGATTATAGTTTAACTGATTATTTTGTTTACTGCCCTGGATGAGTAGCACAAATCATTGAATATTGAGGCATACTTTGGACAGGCCTACCTCCAGAGGTGGGGCATGGAACAATTGCCTCATTCCTTTCCCGCCTTTTTCCACCTTGCACACACTTCATGGAAATCTGCTTGCTTATTGTTCTAATCATGACATATTACAATGCTGTAGCTTAGTAGGTTTTAATCTCTTAGCACTTGAAGCAGCATGGAAATCCTCAGTCAAATTCTTTTCAAAGCAGAACATAATGCCATAATGCCACTTGTAGATGCCATCCCTTCATTATATTCTTTCTGGCCACAATCCTAAATCAAAGGTCAGCATAATTTAATCCAGAAATGTTGGTCCCAAGAATCAGGGAGGCAGTGCTGTGACCAGGTACCTTTTTTTTTTTTTAATCTGTGTCATANCCTTTTTTTTTTTTTAATCTGTGTCATAGCAGTTGTGCAGGATAAGAATTTGTATTTGACTTGGTTGTATTGTATGTTTCTAAGAGCAATCGTCTTAACACAACAAGGAAAAGCTAAATGAGGGAACAATTCTTTTGATGAGGTATGAGTCTCAGAACATCACACTGTTAACAATAACTTAAATACCAATTAATGTTTGGATATATTAGTTTTCCTGCAGAGAGTTTCTACTTTCACATACATTCCATGGAAACCACCTATGTGCTTGGTAGACATGAATGATAACCCACTAAACTTATTTGATATTTCAAATAAGTCTCAGCATCCCTACTAGGATTGTGGCTCTCCAACAAGTCTGTGGGCATTTTGATGTCCCCAAAAAATCCAGTCCCTCCCTTTCCAGCTTGTTTCACCAAATGGTATGAGCTGTTCCAATATGTGCTCAAGGTCCACTCTTTGTTTTATTCTTTGCTTCTCTGCTAATAATCCTTTCTTCCTTACTGGAAGCAGTGACAGGTGTCTAAGCTGATAAGAAGACAAGGAGAGAGAGAGAGGGAGAGAGGGGTGTAGGAGGGAGAGGGACAGAGAGAGAGAGAAAAAAAACAAAGGTGAGGGATTCTGTGCAAATCTAAGGAGTCTGGAGGTGTAGGCGAAAAATCATCTTGAGTTGCTGCAAATGCAGCCATGATGGGGCTAAGGCTGGAAAAGAAAATCTGAGGCTATGGGGCAGAGCAGAGGAAATAGGAGAGCCTGGTTTATGAATGAGTGGAATATAGAAGCTGATGGGGATGGCTGAATTAAGTTGCTAGTACCATTACAGAAATTGTACTGGAGGAATAGCTATTCAAATAGCACAGAATTACAATCCCAGGAAATCCTAAACAATATAATAAATTACAAATGTAGGTGGGAATTGCAGTTCTGCAACTATCTATAGGCTCACAGGTTTCAGCTATGCTATGATGACAGAAGGAGGTTAGAAAAACAGATATTTCTTTTCATTTTTGCTCTGCCTTCTCCTTCATTTATTCTTTCTCCTCCTTTCAGTTGCTTCATATTATAGGTTTCCTTATTTTCATTCTATGTTTACACCCTGTTTGTTTGTTTTACTTCTTCTAATGCATTTTGTTCCATATTAACATACTTCAAATAGTCTATTCCTATTGGTCGAGAAATACTAGAAACTGATTGGTTCCTTTCTCGACGCTGATTGGCCAATAATAGCGAACTTATGATTGGCCAGCTCAGCAGCGGGAAAAACAAGTAGCCATCATTGGCTCCTGGTTCAGACGGACTTTCTGCACTAAATAAAAGAGCTGAAGTTACGCTGGTCTCCGGTCTCATTCTTCACGAACACTACACTGGCGACGAACGTGGGATTCTGAGAGAGGAGACCAGTCGAGCACGTGGCATCAAGAACTGAGCAGACGGAATGGCCAGAACCAACTCACCACCCACTCCATTCAACCCAGCAACAGAGGACTGGGAATCCTACATCGATAGATTCCTCATGTACCTGGAAAGCAACGATTGGCAAGGAATCTCAGACAAACGAAAAAGAGCTGTGTTCCTGATGCACTGTGGCCCACAGTGTTCAAGATGGCCAAGGCACTGGCAAAACCAGAAGATGTGAAACAGATGGCCTGGCCAGATCTAGAAAAGCTGTTGAAGGCTCACTATGCACTGGCCGTCTTCAGCCCTTATTCGAAGACACAAATTTTACAAACGGGACCAGAGAGAAGGTGAGAGCATCGCAGACTTTGTAGTGGCTCTCAGGGACATGGAGGGGCATGCGAATTCTTAAACATGGACGAAGCCATGAGGGATCGTGTGGTCCTTGGACTGAGAGACCTCACCCTACAAAGCCGGCTGCTAAACCCGGCCAAAGATTACAGTTACTGAGCTATTGCTGAAGCCACGGCGGCAGAAGCAACTAAAAAAATCAGTGGCCAGAATGCAGCAGGTGAATGCAAATTCACCCAAAACTCCGACAGAAACGAGCCAGGGCAAGAGAAAAATGCAGAGAATGCCACAAAACCACCACATTACTATGCCGAGAGTGGATCGTCCGGAATCGACGATGACGATGAGGAGGAGATCCACAGACTCCAGGCTGAACGAGATCGACGACTGAAAGAAAGGTCATAAGTCAGGTTTCAGTGCGCCGGGTGAGGAGGAGACCACCCCCATTCTGAGTGCCGGTTCTTAGATGCTGTGTGCCGGTACTGCAAGAGACGGGTCACATCGCAAGAGTATGCCGAAACTGCAAGAGCTACAGCTCCCGACATAGAGACAACACACCACCAAGAACTAAAGATAGACAAATGTGGAGCCATGAGAGTCACAAAAGCAAAGGCAAGTGGCTAAACGAGAAACTATAGAAAAGAAGAAACACACCAAACCTTCACCATCAGTCACTCTAACGCAACAAATGGCCAAAAAGTACATGTGGCAGTCTGGATCGAGGACCAAGAATGTAAAATGGAGGTAGATTCTGGATTGTACCTATTGATGGTTCATGGGATACCATTAAAAGACTAGATCTGCACATTGACAGAGCTGAACTTAAACACCACTCTAATCCTAAAGGACTACCAGGGAAACAGAATACTGGTAGTCGGACATTTCCAAATAACTTTCAAAGAACACAAGAAAATCTTGCCTCTAACCATCGTAGACCGAAACTGACCAAGCCTATTGGGACTTGAGTGGTTCGAACCTCTAGGAATCGGAGTGACCGGCATTAACAGCATCGCCAACACAGACTGGAGGAGAACTTGATGAGGAAGTTCCAGGACGTCTTTGATGGAAAATTAGGCAAGTACCGAGGGTCCCCTATTTCATTTAATTTAGATCCAACAATAGCTCCAATTAGGCTGAAGGCGAGGCGAGTCCCCTTTGCACTAAAACCAAAGATTGATGAGGAACTTAACAAACTAAACAAACTAGCACAAGGTATTTTGAAACAACTGACCATGCCAAATGGGAGACCACAATTGTGACCCCAGTTAAACTGGATGTCTGTGAAAATCTGTGGGGACTATAAGACTACCCTAAACCATGCACTACAACAAAGCGCGTATCCTGTTCCGGTAGCGCAACACCTACTACACTCATTGGGGAGAGGCAAGGTCTTCGCAAGCTCGACCTTGCCCAAGCATACCAACAATTACCAGTTGACCCTGAAACAGCAGAGGTGCAAACGAACATGACTCATAGAAGAGCCTTCAAATGCAAAGGCTGCAATTTGGAGTCAGTGTAGCCCCAGGGGGTTCCAAAACCTAATGCAGGTGGTATTACATGGCATAAAAGGAGTAGTCCCATACTTTGATAACGTGCTAGCATGCTCAGCTAGTGACGAGAGACAACTAGAAGCCCGTCTCAGAGTGGTTTTTACAAAGGTTCCAGGAAGGCGGAACTCAAGGTTAAAAAAGAAAAAGTGCCAATTAACCACCTCAAAAGTCGAATTCCTGGTTATCAAATCGACAAAGAGGGCATCCACCTCACAGAGAAAAAAAATTAAGGCAATCAAAGAAGCACCTAGACCAAAAAATCAAGGTAGCGTTGCAAGCATTCTTGGGACTTATAAATTTTTACAACATTTTTCTGCCACAGAAGCAATGACGGCGGAACCACTACATAGGCTTTTGGACAAGGGAGCCACCTGGACCTGGGGACGACATGAAGAGACAGCGTTCAAGAGGGTAAAAGACCTAATCACTTCCGACTCGGTATTAATACAATACAGAGAGACACTACCATTAACAGTCACCTGTGACACGTCACCGTTCGGCATTGGAGCCGTACTTAGCCACATCCTGCCTGATTGGGAGAGAAGCACCGATCGCGTCTACTCCAAAACACTATCAAAAACTGAACGTAACTACAGTCAATTGGACAGAGAGGCATTAGCAGCAGTATTCGGTGTCAACGATTCCACAAATATCTTTACAGTAGGACTTTTATCTTTGTTACAGACCACAAACCTCTATGGGAATACTAGCCGGGAACAGAGCCACCCCAAATATACTATCCCCAAGAATGAGAAGGTGGTCCGAGTTCCTTGCAGCCTACAACTATAAAACTGATTCACCAACTGGGCAAAGACATTTCCCACACCGATGCATTGAGCCGTACTCCCCTACCAGAACTAGACCTGATCCGCACTAACCACATCCACCTTACAGATTGAGACATTGTCAGACCTACCCATAACCGCAGTGGACATTGTGAGATTGATGGCAAGAGACAAAACCTTGTCACAAGTCTAAACTGGGTAGGAAAAGGGTGGCCGGAAAAACGAGACAGACATTAATTTTAAAACTTTCAAGAATAGGCAAACTGAACTGTCATTATTAAAAGGTTGCATATTATGGGGACCAGATGGTAACACCAGTACTGTTACAAGAACAAGTACTGAACATGTTGCATGAAGGCCACCGGGGCATTGTACGAATGAAATCCCTGGCCAGGAGCATGTATGGTAGCCAGGGATGGACAAGGATATTGGGAAATGGGTTGAAACCTGCGGGAAATGCCAAAAATCCTGACCTGCACCCCCTTCAGCACCTATACTAGACTGGGAAACACCGAGGGCCCCTGGTCACGAATCCACATAGATATCATGGGTCCAACAAAAGGATATACTTTTTAATCATAGTAGACGCTTACTCCAATTGGCTAGAGGTAAGCGTCATGAACTCTACCACCACAGAAGCAGTAATTAAATGACTACGGAAACTATTCACCACACATGGTTACTGTACTTGTCATCTCAGATAATGGCCCACAGTTTACTGCACTAACATTTGAAAAATTCCTTGCTGAACATGGCATAAGACATGCTTTGACAGCACTGGCGAACCGCTACGAATGGCGAGGCGGAACGCATGTCCGGTAACCAAAAGAAACTTTGGACAAATTAGACTCAGGGACATTCAGGAAAAAATTGAAAAAATCTCACCATATAAACACATAACACGAGCTCTACTACAAATAAAAGCCCAGCAGAATTACTAATGGGCAGAAATTAAGATCACAATTAGATTAGGTTACACCCAACATACACCTCTGAAAAACCAACCGACTCCTCCAGCAGATTATCGCGCATTCGAACCAGGAAAACTTAGTATATGCAAAAAATCTCACTGGACACTCACTGTGCGGGACCGCGCGAAAATAACTCAAATAACAGGACTCGGTCCTATTGACTAGACACAGATGATGGCGGAACCTGGAGGAGACACATTGATCAGTTACGATCACGAACACTGGAACGCACCACTGAACACACCCAGACACGAAGACCAACACACACACACACCAGAAATAGCACAAACATTACACAAAAATATTAATAGACCAACCAGAGAGGGGAGAGACCCCTTAAGCACAAATCAGGGGGGGGGAAACCCTCTGGCAGAACAAGAAACCCACAAAATCAAAAAATATACACAATAAACAACATTGCAAATTAAATTCAGACAAAAACAACGACCTACCCACAGAAGTCTTCGTGAAGAGGAGCAGGAGGCACAAGAAGACTAGATGCCGCTCTGGAAGGGAGCAGCCGAGCCGACTCTACCAGCCGAGTAGGGCGGACGGGAGTGGCATGGGCTGACTCTACCTTCCAGGAGTGCCACAGAGAAGGACGGAGAAACAGTGATCCCGTCTGGAACCCGTTGAAGATGATGACACAACTAAACTGCGCAGGTCAACTAGGCAACCTAAAAGCCCCGCTACTATGTGACTATGTAAGATAGGACCATACCAAGAGGGGACAGGTGTTCCATATTAACATACTTCAAATAGTCTATTCCTATTGGTCGAGAAATACTAGAAGCTGATTGGTTCCTTTCTCGACGCTGATTGGCCAATAATAGCGAACCTATGATTGGCCAGCTCAGTGACAGGAAAAACAAATAGCCATCATTGGCCACTAGCGTGAGCAGCCTCTCTATAAAAAGAGCTGCCACGGCTCCTGGTTCAGACGGACTTTCTGCGCTAAATAAAAGAGCTGAAGTTACGCTGGTCTCCGGTCTCATTCTTCGCAAACACTACACATTTCTCCTGTTTGGCTTGCCCCGACCTGGTCACTGCCCCATTTTACATGTTCTGTTGCCACTTGTTTTCTTTCCTTCCAATCCTGTTTCAGCAAGTATAGCAAGATTAAGGAGTATAAAGGGCCATGTCTCTGGAATGGGATTAGTTCTGAATAATGAAACAAACATGCATAAGGCAAGAAAGTCTGCACTTCAGACTTCACATCTCAGTTGAATTAAAATGTAAAATGTCACTTGATAGCTTTAACAAAGCTAGTTGCTGTCTCTCTGTTTCTCTCTATTCTCCCCTTGAAGGCCTCTTGTAATGTGGAGAATTTACTAACTTACTGGGTTGGGATAAGAATGATTTCTAGGTTGTATTATTTCTTTTAATGTGCATGCAATTATCCCAAATGCATAAATCCCTCAAAGGACTAGCCAAAATGATTTCTGAGTATTTGAGATTTGTGTATATTGAAAATGCTGAATATCTACAAAACAGCAAGATATTTTGCATAGTTTAACGCCCACTTGAAACCCTGTTTATGGAAATGAACATACTGGACTAAATAAGTTAAGATCCGTGCATATGACTACAAATCTCCAAACTGTCATTTTTTGGGACATGTTTTTTTTCAATTCAGTTTTCTAGGAATTCAGACATGAAAATTACATGCTGCCGCCTTAACCACATTCTATTCATGCTATCCCTGCCGCACATCCTCCTTTTGCCAACACAGGCAGCTTCCTATGTGTAGGAACATGGAATCTTCCCTGGAGGTGTGGTGTACACTAAGAAGAGATATTCAAGACAAAGAACAGCCAATTCTAAAGTGGGGAACAATTAACACAAATTAACCCTCCAACATAAAAAGTTGGATTTTTATTTATGGCTCCCTCAGACATTTTACAAAAAGAAAGAGACTTTCCTTTTTTTAAATGTAAACATTCCTTGCATTGGAGTTGCGCAGAACCTTTTTGATTTGCTGCACACTTTTGGAATCTGGAGCACATAGTGTGGGATGACAGAAGGGGCCAGCCAAATAGCATTTGTCAGACAGCAAAAGGTTAGATGGCTGAAGCTCTTCCTTGCCATCAATTCTAGCCTCATAAAGTTTCCTGTGGCAAAGTGGTCCACCCTAATTTTACTTTTCTTTTTTTTTCTGGGCAGATGGCACACTTCAAAATGAGATATTGGAATGTCATCCTTTCCATTTTTAAAAAAAGAATGTCCAATGACACAAAAGCATCCTTTTAGATTAGTGCTTTGTTTGACACCTCCAAAGCTTCCAGACCATGTGCCTCCTACAGCTTCCCTAGACTTGTTTCCCATAGTATAATTTTGGCACCTTTCAGGGTAAAAAACTCCAAAAATCATTTCAAGTTCCATACATATATTTTGTAATTTCAGTGACCATGCCCAGACCAAAACTTACAAAAGAGGCTGAAAACAGTTGGTTTGCCCGCTGTGATAGCAATAAATAATTTGCCTGGTGTATTGTTTTAATGTTTTAGAGTTAATTTGCATTTTGGGAGGATTTGTCGTACCTTGTACCACCCAGCTCTGGATGGATAATATTGAAAAAACAAATCAATAAATATGTAATCATTCTTTAAATATACAACTATCTTTTAGAAATAATCAAGTGGGGGCAGGGTTCTTGGTGATCCCTAGCAAAGCATATAAAGTGGCATATCAATTCCAAGCATCCTGTTATAGATTAAGAAGGGAGAATTTTCTCAATAAGAAATAAAAGGAGATTAATTGAAAATGGCAGGTTGAACTTGCTGTATGTTCTGGAAAACTTGGAAACTGGTGGGAATATTGGCCTTTGAGTGACAAGAAAAGGGGAAATATACCCAAGCAATTCCAGCTATATTCCTGTTATAGCTACCTATACCAGAATAATAAGCAAGGCATTTCTTCTTGTTTTACTTGCAGAAAAAGCTGCTTACGAAGGGGTATATATATTGACCTTGGCTGAATTTATGAAGAACTAAGGCAAGCTGCCTCTAATTTTCCTCATTACTCCTCCTTTACTTCTTCCTCCTCATCCTCCTCCACTCACCCATCACACTTACTTTCTATGAATGTTGCTGGGAGATCTGAAAGCATTCTTGCAAATGAAGATGATGCTCGAAGTTGGGACTTTGCCTCAGGGCATGATAGTTTTCTTGTCATTTGTCAACTGCAGTATTAACATATTGGTACTTTTATTCACTACATTGAATTATCCTTCAGTTATAATTGTGGTCCATAAATAAAAGGCCACAAGTAGAATATAATATTGCCAAAATATCTAAGAAGAACAGCAGAAAGTTAAGCCATTATTTCTTGTGATTTGTTAATATAGACTAAACTTGTATTAAACTTTTTTATAATCATATCAATAAGTGATTTATCCTCTAGACCAGTCTAGACTCCTGATCAAACTATTGGTTCACTGAATGCTGTGTAAAAGGGCATGACATTCACTTTCAGATATGAAGCCTGAATTGCTTTCAAATCAAATGAGAGAAAGAAAGAATAAGATATAAATCTATTTCATCTGTTCCTTTTTGTGAACTGTACTCCCCAAATTTAATTCATGATATTTATGTGTATATACTATCATGACTGGCTTATATATTACAACAAGCTTACAGTGGTCAATTAAAGAACCAGTGGTTGCTTGCAGATTTCATGCAAGTTTAATTTTGCTTATTGTGGGTGTATATGGCTTGATATTTTGGGTAAACCATCCCACTTAGCTGTTTATGGTTCCACATAGAAAATGGATTTATTCAGAAATCTAGTTTCTGATTTCTGGCTCCCAAATAACTGCAGAAGTTGGTCATAATTTTTGTTTTGCTTTTTCTGCATCTTTTACAGCATTGGCCAAAATAGTCACCTGTTAACCTTTGATGCCACTATGAAAGAATTATGCTGTAATAATGTAAAAAAGTGGTCTGATTAATTCTAGTATAAATATATGTCAAAAAGTAAATATAAAACATTCAACTGGCAATACCCACACCTTTCAGTTTCACTGCTTCTATAAAATTTGTATCCCACAGGAAGTTTCTGGCTCCCTGCAGTAGCTTGCCAAGGGCCACTTGCTATGTGAAGAACCAGCTGAAACCTAATCTGCCCTGAGAATCCCCCTGACAAGCTCATCCCTACTTTTTCTCCTTAGAAATTTCTAGTTTTCTTCTTTTTCAGCTGTGCTCCTGGAGTAAAAAGTGAAATAGGAAAAAGCTGTGAAATATGACCCCCATCACAAGGTAAAAAGAATGGTTTCCAGGCAGACTGTTTCAAATTACATGTTTGTTTACCTCCTGGCTTGCTAGAGAGAGGAAAAGGGCCAACAAACACTTCTTTGCTCTCTGAACAGAGCAAATAGTTCAACCCACTCTTCCAAGGTTACCAAATGAAAATCCTGGTATTTTTCCACCTTGCCAGCCCAAATGAGCAAATTTTTACAAAGGCTAAAGTCTACTAGCATCACCTCCTGTGATTCCTAGTTTTCAGCTACATCCAAGCACACTGGTATCTCTTTCCAATATCCATGGTTAGCAGTTTTGGGGTAGTGGGCTCAGAGAGAATTGTGGGATTAATGCAATCACCGAGACTATGGCTTTGAATTAATCCTTTCATCTGCAACCATCTTTAAGATTTGCAAAGTTATACAAAAACTGACATGTTAGACAAAGGCATCTAGTTTCATGTTTTGAAGACACTGGGGACTGGAATTAGGACTTTGGGAACATGAGAATTTAGCTCAGGGGCCATCAAAAGCTCACTGAAAGCACTGGCTATTAGAACTCTCTTGAGTTTCATGCATAACATGTTCTAGTCCTAGCTGGAAATGGCAGGGGTTCACATTGGATCTTCTATCTCCAGGGCTGGAGCTTCTATCTCCAGAAGTTATGGATGCTTCAACACTGGAAGTTTTTAAGAAGAGATTGGACAACCACTTATCTGAAATAGTATAAGCTCCTGCTTGAGCAGGGGGTTGGACTTGGAGACCTCCAAGGTCCCTTCCAACTCTGTTCTTCTGTTTTTCTCCTTAGTTGAGTAGAGTCGGTGCAGTTATGTATATATTTGTGGATCTTTAATGATGTAGCTAGGTTGAGTTTGGGAATTTAGCTATATTTTAAAAGTCTGAAATGAAATATGTAGATTGAAAGGCACTAAAAGAATTGCATGACTATCACAAGCCATGCAAGACCAGTTTGAAAACATACCATGTGACCTTGCTAGGTGGAATCTCTCTACATCAGCGGTCCCCAACCTTTTTGGTTTTGCCAGAAAGTCTGGTGGCTGCAGTAGCGGAAACGGGGGGGGGGGGGGGNGGGGGGGGGGGGGGGGGGGGGGGGGGGGGGGGGGGGGAAGGGGATGGTTTCATGTGAGTGACGGATGCACGTGATCAGCTCCATTTAGCCTCAGTGGTGCAGTGGTTAGAATGCAGTACTCTAGGCTACTTCTGTTGATCACCGGCTGCCAGCAGTTTGGCAGTTCGGGTCTCACTGGCTCAAGGTTGACTCAATAGCTTTTCACCCTTCCAAGGTCAGTAAAATGAGGACCCCCACTGTTGGGGGCAATATGCTGACTCTGTAAACCACTTAGAAAGGGCTGTAAAGCACTATGAAGCTGTATATAAGTCTAAGTACTATTGCTAAATGCTATTGCTATTTGCATTAGCATGCATGCCTGCTGTTTGTACAAATGGAGCTTCATAAGTGTGCATGCCTGCCATTCACAAAAGTGGAACTAGGCATGTGTGCGTGCTTGCCCATTGCTTGTGTGGCCACAGTCCAGGGGTTTGGGATCCTTGCTTTATATGAAGAAATATGCTCAAACATTAGTTTCTAAATTATGAATGTAGCATGAATTCTGTGATGTCTCTATTGGTGGTGTATCTGGTGGCACAGCTGGAAAATAGCCTCATTAATTTAATAAACATCATGGCTCCAAACTATGTTTTGCTTTGAAGCAAGATCAACTTTCAGAACAAAAAAGAACCTTTCAATTAAATAAAATCAATTGTGGACATTTTAAAGAGCTTTTTGGAAAGATACATTTACCTAAAGATTACGTATTTTTAAAATACACTGGTATAAAAAATAAAGCCATACAATAACATATTAGTTGCCTCATGCCATTGTTAATTGTATTCATTCTGAAGTATTTTTTTTGCTGCTGTGTCTTCATGTTTATGAAATTATTGGAGAAATATTCAAAAGAAGAGGAAGAGATACAGTGAATAAATAAGATTCTCAATGATTAAGGTTCCTTATTGGTCCATTGGATTCTTAGTAATAAAAATTACAGAAAAAAGGGAATATTTCTGCGCTACAAATTGTGTATTCATCTCATTTTGTCATTTGCACATATTGCAGTGTTACATATTGGAAGACTTGTCCTGTTTTATTCAAACCCTTGACTGTATTGAAGAATGACATTTTAAAAGTGGCTGAGTTCAAGAACTTTCTGAGTTTGGCTTGTTTAGCTGTAATTTTTTAATGTAGACATTCCAACTTGGCAATGTATGGGACTTTCAAAATTCCCACCTGGTATGGTCAAAATACAATAATGTTGCCTACTCATACACACCAAAGGCCCTGTCGTGGAAAGCTCTTTTAGGGCTAAGCTTTAATTATGGAGGGCAGGAATAGACTCTGTTTTAAGCCCATGTCACACTGCACCAACGGATGGAAAGAGAATGTAAAATGGAGAGAAACACTTGCTATCCGTTGTTGAACGCGATGCATCTGTTCTGTACTCACTGCATACGTTTTTCATATTCTCTAT